>ML778502.1:271943-303986 GCA_009831015.1 Picea engelmannii | reverse complement strand
GCAAAAGTTACGCCCCTGGGAAGTTGACGTATCAACTACCCCCATCGGGGCCCACAAACCTTTTGGCTTTTCATCTTCCGGGGTTAGGGTTTTGGATTTTAATTATGTTAAAAAGGCCCTTAGAGCCTCATTGTAATAATCATATTCTTGCGAATGCAAGTAGCCATCACATCTCTTCTCAGAGATAAGCTACCACCATTCTAGCGAGTCTTTCGCTCTGTACTTTTACAGTATCTGTACATTTATTTCATTAATAGAAATTGTGTATTACTGTATATCTGCGACTCTTGTTTTATTTCCACTATATCTGTGTTATATTGTTGTCTCTCTTGCAATATCTCTGAATATTTCTGTGTTATATCTCCACTCTCATTTCGTGCCGAAAATAATCCGGATTAGTGGTATCAGAGCAGGCTGCTCTTGATCGTTTTTCACTGCATGTCCCTGACGAGGTCCGAGTATAGAAAGTTGGGTCTCGAGCTTCTCTCTTGAGGAAAATCTCTCTCGCACACCTAAGAAACCCTCAATGGCAGAAGAAAAGAAAAACGATGGAGCAGAGGATCTTATCAGTCTGTTGCTTGAGCAAGCTCTCACGCGACAGAGGGATGAAATGATGGAGAATTTTTCCCACATCCTTCAATGCCTTCCGATAGCATCAGGTGCATCTTCATCAAGCGACCACTTTGGAGGCACCTCGCCTTTCAAGGTACAGGTTAATTTTGATATTCCTGTATTTGAAGGTCAAGTAGATGCAGATGCCCTAGATAAATGGTTAAATCTGCTAGAAGGTTATTTCTCTGTTCATAATTTTTCTGACAAGGAAAAGATCACATTCGCACTCCTTAAGGCTCTCCCCCATGTAAAAAATTGGTGGGAAACTTACTGGGAGAAGAGTTCCACAGAGGAGTCTGGAATATATGGGGCCGAGCCCACTTGGGATTTTTTTGTGGATGTGGCAAAGGAACAGTATTACCCTATTGGAAACTATGAGGACCAATACATGAGATGGACCACACTGTGGCAAGAGAGGGGCCAATCAGTTATGGAGTTCACCAATAGCTTCCATACCTTGCGCACCAAGCTGGGTATCAAAGACTCCGAATGACATTTGGTTCTGAAATATTGTGGGGCTCTACACAGATACATACAAACTTAAATGGATTTGCTGGACATCTCATCACTCGGTGCTGCCTATCGATATGTTGTTAAAATCGAGCAGAAATTTAAGCACGAGAACAAACGAGAGTTCGGGTCTGCAAATCCACAACAACCAAAGTATGAAAAAGAAATCCCTAACAAACAGTCTCCCGAAAACCAGTCCAATCCACAGGAAAAGAGGGGTCACAGGAAGACAAAGAAGGACACCGAAAAATGGTGCGATTTCCACAAAATCCCCTGGCACACCACCGATGAATGTCGCTCAAAATAGTCATTGGTGGATAAGATAAAAGACAAGGAGCTGAACCTTGATTCAGAATCTGATTCTGAAAATATTGGTAAAAGACAGATCATCGATGCAAACCCCACTGTTATTGTCGCGACCGCAACAATTCAACCAGAAGAACCAACAGATCCAGAAGAGGGGGATCACCTTTTTCATTCACAGATGTGGGTGAAGGGGACCCCGCTGCATTTTATTGTTGATAGCGGAAGCCAAAAGAACCTCATCTCAGCAGAGGTCATCAAACAATTGGGATTGTCGACAACACCACACCCGCAACCATACAACATCAGGTGGCTTCGCCAAGGACGAGATCTTCGTGTCAGCCAACAATGTCGATTATCATACGACATCCAACCCTTCAAGGATGAGGTATTATGTGATGTTGCCCCACTGGATGTTTGTGATGTTCTCTTGGGCCAACCATATATGTGGAAACGCCATGCTATCTATGAGTCTCGACCCTGTAGTGTCATTATTACTCTGGGGGGTCATCTCTACTGGATACCAGAGGTAGTTCCAACTACTACCCCACCTAAATAGTGCCGCAAGGTAGTATCTCATACTACAAAATTCATCTTCTCCATAATCTGTTCAAAAGGGGAACAAAAGGATACTGCAACCACTACAACCTCGGCCCAAGCACCTTCTATCCACCAGAAGCAGGTCGACAAGGTTGCAACAAAGCACAAAGATTCCTTCTGCACACAATCATCTCATGTAGCCAGACTGGTTAAAAAGGTCCAACCCTTCCAGCCACAGGTTCGTGATGACCTTCAACAAACCAAGTAGCGCGACAGTTCCAACAAGGCAAGCAACTCACCAAGATTCAGATTCAACAATCACTTTCCCCTCTCCCCTAGGAAATCAACGCAATGGAGACCATTGTTTCCTAAGGAGGGAGGATTGATCTAGGTGGATATCTATGGCCACCCACCTTCTCCAACTGGCCCAAAACATGTTTCTGGCAATTTTGGTAATTTACTATTTTTAGCAGTTTTTAACTTCCGGGGCCATTTTGAGGCCCTAAACGATGTTTTTTGAGAAAACAAGGAGCAACATGGAACATAGATCAATGTTTCTCACCCAAAAGTTGTAGTTCTCAGATAGATCTTTCCAACGAGCTATCGAGTTCCCCAAACGAAGATCGTATGCAAAAGTTACGCCCCTGGGAAGTTGACGTATCAACTACCCCCATCGGGCCCCACAAACCTTTTGTCTTTTCATTTTCCGGGGTTAGGGTTTGGATTTTACTTATTTTAAAAAGGCCCTTAGAGCCTCATTGTAATAATCATATTCTTGTGAATGCGAGTAGCTGTCACATCTCTTCTCAGAGATAAACTACCACCATTCTAGTGAGTCTTTTGCTCTGTACTTTTACAGTCTCTGTACATTTATTTCATTAATAGAAATTGTGTATTAATGTATATCTGCGACTCTTGTTTTATTTCCGCTATATCTCTATTATATTGTTGTCTCGCTTGCAATATCTCTGAATATTTTTGTGTTATATCTCCGCTCTCATTTCATTTCGAAAATAATCCGGATCATAGACAATGTTGAAATTTGTGGTATTTGCGAAGAATCCCATGCCACTATAGACTTCCCTTCCTTACCAGGAATTAAGGAATTATATCGAGGAGAGAAAGGAGCCTCAAGTTCAATGTATGCGATGGCACCACAAAAACCATGACAACCTATACCTTCATGTATGGCTCAAAACTCTGCATCTCAATTTCCTTATTCTCATAATAAGATGTGGAAAACTCATATTCCATGACAAACTTGGCCAGCTTAGCCCAGTCGAAAATAGAATTGGAAATAAGGTTGGTGTGGTCCATCCTATGATGGCATGCCTACTTTTCCTTATCCTGCACCACCACCATATACATACCCCCCATAGTCTCCTCAACAACAAGTTAATCAACCAATACAACTTTCATTACCACCTCCTTAAAACCCTCCACAACCAACCCAAATTCCTCCCTAACCTATCCCAAATCCTAATAATAATAAGCTAGTTCAAGCCATTTATGGAACTGATATGTAAACCTTTCCCACATATTCCATCGTGCTTGTATCATTACATGAAATTCACCTGAGGTCTAGGAAGGTTCTTAACCCAAAATCCTCAACAATTGTCCAAGAAAACGAAGAGGAGGAAGCTCCTATCCAGTCTAAGAATTTTCAGGCACCACCACCATTACCATCTCAAACTCAAAGTTAGTCTCAAGTTCCAACATCCCCACAAATTGGTTCTCATAAGGAGCAATTATTACAACCTCATCAACCTCCTTTCCTAGAGAGGCTGACACTGAAAAAACCATTTATACCTTTTGAGTTCGATTTTGTGTTAGAACTGAAAAATATCTATATTAATATACCCTTGCTACAATCAATAAAGGACATACCCATTTACATGAAAACAATTAGAGACTTATGCATTAAAAATCTAGGTAGATGAAAAAAGGATCCCCCAACCATCCAAGTTGTAGGGAAATCAACAAGACTCATGTCCACTGAAGTCACTGCAAAAAAGTATGTGGACCCTAGGAATCCTGTAGTCACAGTTCTTATCAATAAGAATCCCATTGAAAACACCCTAATCGAATTGGGTGCAACCATTGATGTAATGACATTAGAAACACTAATTCATTTGGGCCTGTTATCACGTAAACTGTAGGTTGGGAAAATCATGACCCAATGTCACCTTAGATAAACTCTCCCTCGCTTCTGTGAAGGAAGGATCCAACACAAAGGGGGGTCTTAGGTGACCCTAGGGGGGATGTGAGATGGAAAATGATACTTATGAAGAGGTGCCCCTATAGATCAAGTTGTTATGTGGAGAGTGGCTTGACAATGAGCTTTCAAAGATGGTTTATGGTTGCCAATAGTTTGGGTACCTATGGAATATGGTTGTACCTGCCTAAGACACAAGGAAAGATAAGATACAAGCTTAGAAATCCAATGGACATGCAAGTTAATCTTGATGTCCCTATTTGCAATAGTCAACAAAAATATATATCATAAAGTAGAACAACTAGTTACTGCATATTTAACCATCAAAATTGTCAAATAATAATTGGACAATGAAGTACTAAAACAATAGATAACTTCCCAATACCTAAGCATGAAATTTGACAGTAAATTAGGGCTTCCAAATGAATTTATCAACAAAGTGTTAGGGAAACATTATGTCTGTAGAAAACAATTGTTGCAACATAAAGTTCCAACCATAAAAATCAACAAGTAAACCGTAAAAAAGATAGCCCATAACCAATAGAACAATAATCTAGGTCTAGAAGTCAATTTCCACGGTTGAAAAGTGAGTAAATGATGAAAGAAAGTGAAGTTTATTGCAGCCCTAATGGATTAATCATTAATTTTATTGCAACAATGAAATCCTTGGCTAAAAGAGGATGCCCTTAGGGCACAAGAAATCTTGTAACATGTAGAAAATAATCCAACTTAAACAATTTTGATATCTCATAGTGCCACGTATCCCAATGCAAGGATTTTATTTCTCCAATGCAAGAGATTAGTTCCTTTAAATATTGGGTTATGGAGTCTTTAAAATTGAAATAGCTATTTGTCTTACTTCCTTGGGGGTGTAATCCCTTTTACTCCCCAAGGCAAGCAATACTAGCTAAGGAAAACCTTAGGAGGGTGTAAACCCTTTTACTCCTCCTAGTATTCCTTTATGCAACAAATTATTCCAAGACAAATATAATGGGATTAGTGGGGCTGTATTCCCTTATACTCCCCAAAATATTAAAAAATTAACCTTGTGACCAAGAAAATAAGCAGTAACATGAAAGATTCCTTACCTAGTCCAAGCATTAAGAAGATAAACTCTTTTTAACCAAGAAAATCCACCATAAAAGAAAGAAAAATCCTCCAAGAAATATAGCACCTTAATTCTTCATCCAATAGCCAAAGAAAACCATAGCAAGAGATAGTAGCAAGAGAGATAGAAAAAATTTCCCAAGTAGGGCGCAAATTTCAGCCAAGTATCCTCTCCAAGATGGGAGACTTATGATGAAAATGAAATATAAATGATCTTTATTTATACAAATCCTACCTAAAGCTTTTGTCCACTTAATTTAGAGTAAACCAAAAAGTAAAGGGGCAACAACCCTTACTTTGCCCTTTTACATTATAAAATTCAATTTAACTTTAAAAATGCACAATAAAAACCCTAATGTGATGTCATCCCTCTTCTAGGGTGACGTTTTGACACTTTTGCAAGTCGTTAGAGTGGAAAGGGGGAGTCGTTGGGCCTTCTAGGGTCTCCCTCTCATTCTATAGGCCTTGATCCTCCAATTCAGAACCTCTTCCATCAAAACGTCCCAAGTGTCAAGCAACAAAAACACCACCACCACAACCCTAACCCTAGGGTGACATCATCCTCCTAAAAAATAATGTTTTATTCTCAAGGGAAAACCATTGGGTTGGCTAAGGGATGGATCATTTCCTTCATGGTATCTCCTTAGGCATCCAAAGGCTAGCATCGTCATTCGGTGAATGGGCCATGGTATCCAAGCTGTGGGCTTCAAGCCCCAATGAAGCCCAAGCTAGGCTCGTTCTTCCAAAACTGTCCACCAACTAGGTCCTGGAAAGACAATGAGTACACCCTCCAAGGATGTCAAGTCAAATGAATCATGATAAGTAAATAAAATCAATAAAAGAGGCATCTAAGCATGTGCATCAAAAACCACCTCATCAAACCAAACAAGTGCTCAAATACCCTGTGCAATTTTCCAAGTTCAGGTATGGGAGGGTTGACAAAGCGACCTATTGGGTGAATTGTACCTCAAGTTTAGGAGTGTTTCCCAAGTGGGCCCCTCTCTAAGACATGTTGAAAAAGTGACATGGATGGGGGAAAGAATATTGGGCATGGGGTTCATGACATGCAAGGGACTGTAGTATCTCATTTATGGGTGCCTTTGTAGAGGGTGTGTTGCACCTTCATTTTCAATGCAACCTTTTTCCAAGCCCATTTATTGCCTTTTTTCATTTTTTGATGTTTCCAAGTTGAAGCCATGGTGGGGCTTATACCTAAGCATGAAAAGCAGTGCCCACCTTGACTCTACCTTGGTCACATCATGCTTCCCCAAGTTGAAGTCATGTGTGGGGCTTCTACCTAAGCATGAAAAATAATGCCCACACATGCTCTGCCTTGGTTGGAATTTTTCATTAATTATTTTTCACGGGTCCCAATATTTTCTTACGAGAGACATTTCATTTTCCAGGGGATCCCTGGGCGAGCATATAGAAGGTTCATATTTGGATTTTATATTTTTCCAGCTACAAGCCTTTGGGCCTTTAGCCCGTTCTTCCCATGAAATGAGGGACAATCCCTTCTTTAAAATACCAAAAGGTAAGGAGATGAGGGGATGAAGCGTGGAAAGTGGAAAATATGGTTGGGAATGGAACGATGACTTTTCAAGAGGACCTCCCAGTAGAAAAAATATCCCTAAGGGTGACCCACTTACTAGGGGGAAATGTCAAACAACAAAGTGAAACATGGAAAAGAACATAATCTCCAAGCAGACGTTACACAATCAAAAGACGTTTAAAATGAAAAAAACTCAAATGCCTCAAATATTGAAATGACACTCACCATAATACCTGACTTGTACCTCATGGAGAAAGACCCAATGTCTCCGGAAAGCCAATTGTTGTGGTGGATACCCACATGATGAACTTGGAACTGCGGTGGTGAGGTGGGTCTCTGTCTGTGCAAGTGAACATTGTTGGTCAAGTTGTCTATCGGTCCTCCATGTCTGCAACCAAAGGGCCTCGAGATATCATCTCCTTAGTTATCCCTATAAATTGGGGATAAAATGGCCTTCATAATCTCCTCCCTACACCCATTGTGTTTGAACTGGATGATTGATCTAAACTTAAGCCAAAGGGTATTTTAGAGTATGCGGTCATCTCGTTAGACTTGTGGGAGTACTGTTGGCCCTTGACCAAGTTTTGAAGAATACTTAGTCATATTTGACCACTTTTGGACTACGATAGCTTGCCAAGGAAGGAGAGCAACGCGAAGCGGAAATTAAGGAAGCAAGATCTATTTTTGGGTCCATTTTAGGGTTTTGGGTTGATGTAATGAGAAAGGGATGTCAGCCCGTGGGTTTACCCATGCTTAGGCCCATTTTGTAATCTATAAATAAGCAATGTAAATAGAGGAGAATAGAAAGGGATGATAGTAATGTAGTACATCTATGTGATGTATAGCTGAAAGCTTAGTGCTAGTAACTGGATCTGTGTGATTGGATGTATCTTAGAGTGCTCTGTGCATGAGATTGGAAAGCTAAGTGCAAGTTATTGTAGTCTTGTGCTGAAGAGAAAGGAAGAAGGATCTAGCGAGTTGCGCAGATCTTTTGTCCTGTGCGAAGTAAGGGCCATTGAAGCTCTGTGTTGTAACTACTTGACCAAGATAATATAAAGAAGACTTTGTGGACGTAGCCACAGGGTGGGGGTGAACCACAGTAACTGTGTGTATAGTGCTTTTTGATTCGCTCTAATGTGTTTTATCTCTTCCTTGGCTAAGTGCTTGATGTGATTAAGTAGATCTAGTTATGCTCTGTGCTGATGATATATGAATGAATGTTAGATCTGATATATAAGATGCTTAGTGCTTCATCTGTTGAATCTAACCTATATTTATGTGGCTAAGTACTGAATCATATTTAGTATAAGTATTCACTGCGATGCTCTATGCTATCTGCGAAGTACCAGACGGGTTAAATATTGATGAAGGATCTATGCTAAGTGCCCTGTAAAAGCTATAATCACAGACCAGTGTCCCAGCTAAGGTTGTAGACATTTGAGTCCTGCAACCACCCCTGCCTCTACCTCGGGTGAGACTTCATATTCTTCGCAGGTGTTGCCAAAAGGGCCGGTAGTTAGGGTTTTTTTGGTGCGCTCTTGAGTGTTGAACCCTGGGTCTGCCCCTGTGCCAACAAGTACCCACTAGTACATTGGATTGATTTTTTGAAACTTTATCGATGAATTTGGGTCACAAACACATCGAGATTACGTCGTTATCATGGTGTCACTCTATCAATGGACACAAGTTCATAGGTAATCATACACCACTTTCGATGAAATCCTTAGTGTTATGTTCGACAAAATATTTGTCGGTCTTAAGAAGATAACTTGAACCCATTTTTATCATTGTAGGAATGTCAGAACTACGATGACTCTGGTTCTATCGTAGCTTCAAAAAATAGGTCGTCGAACATATGAAAAATGATTGTTGCATGATCACAAAAACTACCTCTAATCACCGACAAACACACGTCGAAAGTGCAACAAATCGACGTTGGACTTGTGACTCACAGTCGTCGAAAGAGAAATGACTGTTCATCAACAGAGCAAGGACCGTTTGTCGAAAGAGAAATGATCGTTCGTTGAAAGGGAAACGACCCTTCCTCCAAATAAAAATGAACCTTCGTCCAAGGAGAAACGACCCTGTCATTGGCATGCCAATGAACAGGTCGTTGGAAGTTCAACGAAGTCTGTACAAAATTTAAAAGATATAAATAAATGGAATTGGATTGGAATAAAAATATAAAAATAAAAATATATAAAAATATATAGGATTGGACTAAAGGGGTCTCTATAGTAATTATAATTTTCTCATTCGCTTGTGATTTATACTCATTTGGCTTTGTATCAGGATTTCCCTCCTGTGCTAGTACTTCAAAGCTATTATTCTTTCGAATGATAGCCACCTTTTTCTATATTTTCTTCCTCTGGCCTATGCGAAGTCTCAAAATGAGAAGATGGGCCCTTGGGATTTTTTGAAGGCCCTACCAAAGAGGTCTGAACCCCGGTTCCCGAAGAGGCCCCCACACAAGAATTATTTGAGATGGATTTCCACTGATCTTCACTACTAGGAGTTTAGGGATGTTGATCTTTCTTTTTACAATTCTTGGTGAAATGCCAACATTCGTGACATGACTTACATTTGAATGACAATTGCTCACAATGAAGTTGTTGAACATGTTTCGAGTTGTCTAGGGAGATAAAAATTCCCTTTAGGATTCCCTTCTCCAGTTAACATCAACACATATGTGAGCACAAGAGAACATACTCTCCTTCAACTCAACTCTGTCAATGGAACAACACAAGGAGTTATCTATACAATGGAGAGTATCATCACTCCAACAATGAAGTGGAAGGTGTGGAAGGTGCACCCAAACAAGAATGTTAAAGGGCACATCATATTATGGAATAAAATGAGGGGTCCATTTTTTCAAGTACATTCCTCTAGTTCCAAGAAAATAAGACCTGCTATGAAAAATCAAGTGTTTTTCTTCCTTGTACTCAAAAAGAAAAACGAAAAATCCCCTTCCACAAAAAAATGGTTCAAAGAGCCATTGATATGGGATTTAGATGTCTTATGGATCCATCATCTTATAGTTTTTGGGGAGGTCTATATGCCCATGAATTTCCTGATCAAACCCTGGTCTGTTAGAGCCATGGTTTTACACCTTGAAGAGGTGGGGGGGCAGGGAGAGTTTGACTTCTAGTATTTCCTCCAGCTTCTTCACGAACTTTGTAGGTTGGTATTTGAAATTTCTGATCGAAGTAGAGACAATATCTTTGAAGGAATTGAATTCATCATTTGGAGGGGGTTGTCACCCTCTCCCTACATCATCTTCCATCTTGTACTCTGTAACGCCCCCAACCATCAACCTCACGGCCGGGCCAATGCTACTACGCGGAAAAACACTTTTGGAACACATTATGCATTCTAATGAACTTAAAATGCGTAATTACATTTAAACACAAAATTACTGCTAGCATTTCAGAGTTAATGGAAATAACAATAATTCATATGCACAACAAAATACGTGATAACATTGCAAGAATCACAGGTATGCAATTTAATTAATTACAGAATTACAAAGCATAGTGACACTTATATTTGAAACTGTCATGCACCACCAACTACGTGTAGACCTTCCACGAACCTCCCAGCCTTAGACCACACTGCTCATCATTCTCAATAGTAGGTCACCCCCGAGCTGGGACTAAGCTCCACCAGGTAAGGAATCCTAGGCTAGGTAAGGTTTACAGGAAGAATACACGTAAAAGAAGGAGGATTCTCTTCCAGGAACCACTTATGCCCACTTCCCACAGACTCTCGTTCCCCACATGCCTGTCCCACCCTAGGAGTATACACCTTCTCTGTCACCTAGCCAGTCCTTTGGCTGCTAACCTCCCTTGCCTTGGGCTTCAACAACAGACCGGATCGGAAATCTCTGAGCTCTGTCGAAGCTACAAGGTTCCTTCCAGGAGCTCTCTCCTTCCTCCACGCACTCTCTCACCTGGAGAGAGTCGCTCACAGGATTTTTAAAACCCGCCTCTTCAACAACAATCACCTCCCTCACTTGGAGAGAGGTTACACATAGGTCATACAACCGGTTTCCTTAATCTCGTTCCCATACAAAGCAGAAAAACAACAAGGCTCAACAATGAACATACAACAACAACAAACCACACCCAGCCAAGAACTGCGTGGCCGCCACAGTCAACTGGGACAACAAACATCGGTTTCCCAAACAGATGACAAACAAATGCTTTAACCCAACCAGGCTCAACAATTACGAGACATTTGATTTTCCCAACCATCCATACAAAATAGACTCACGGTTCTGGGTTTCGAGGATGCGTGATAAGAAATCCACACAAAGGTCGAACACAGACTCCACGATTTTGACAGAGGGTGTACCGGCTCCTCCAGAAATCAACACAGACCTTTTTTTTGTTTTAGAGTTGTGTGAGGGTATTCTTGCAGAGGTCATATGGGATTCCCGGTTCAGACAATCGACGGTAGAATGGAGGAGGAACCCCCATCATGGCTCAACTCAATAGTTTTAACTGCATGCACTTGGGTTGACACTTGTCACCCATGAAGCTCATTCCTTCCCATTTGGAAGTCACTCATCCTTCCAAAGAACTTAGGATAAAACATCACATTTACACAGCTTTGGAATAATAATAATTTAATATTATTCTCAAGGGTTTAAGCCCCCTCATCTTAGCCCCTCTTCCAACCTTTCATCCCCTTCTCCCTTACCCATGCTTTTTGGATGCTTAGTCCCCCATCACTCATTCATCGTGGTCGGTCTGCATGCAGAGATGTTTTGTATTAATATTGTGAATAATTACATGTACAAAAAATCAGGCTCCTGGCCTTTAACACTTAGGCTCCATGGCCTAATAACACATAAGCCCACTAGCTTATATGACTTGGCTCACTAGCCTATAAAACATAATTACAATTCATAATTCAAGCCTTATACTTCATAGACATGATTTACAAGAGGGATCGGCCTTGGGGACATTACAATCCCCTCCCCTTATTTTTGAACTATCCTCAGTGCAACTTTACACTGCATCTGCAAGATTTTCAAAATTTTCAAAAAGATGCGGGTACTCTGCCCGCATAACATCTTCATGCTCCCATGTCACATCCTCAGGACTGTACCAGGTCCACTAGACCTTTACAAGCCCTATAGCTCGATTCCATAGCTGTTTGTTTTTCTTGTCCAATATGCACATAGGATGCACTTGTAGGAAACCTTCTTGTTCCACCTGAATCACATTCCAATTGATAACATGATTAACATCTGGTATATATTTCTTAAGAAATGAAACATGAAACACATTATGTACAGTCATGGATGCAGGTAATGAAAGAATATATGCAACTGGCCCAATCCTTTCCAGGATTTCAAATGGCCCACAAAATCTGGCTGCCAACTTGGCGCAACTTACCAGCTTCAGGGAACTCTGGTTAGATTTCACTTTCAGAAAAACATGATCACCCACTTTGAAATCTCTGTGGGTTCTGTTCTTATCAGCATAACGTTTCTGCCTGTCCAGGGCAGCTTTCAAATTCTGCTTAATTTTTATCATTTGGTCCATTTCCTTGAGAAACTCTGGCCCAACTACTATTCTATCAACTGGATTATCCCAGCTCATTGGAGTATTGCATTTTCTTCCAGAAAGTGCTTCAAATGGGCTCATCTTCAACGATGCATGCTACCCATTGTTGTAGGCGAATTCTACCAAGTGCAGGTAGTCTTCCCATCTTGATCGTTTGTCCATCACATAGATTCTTAGTATGTCTTCTATTACTTTGTTCACCCTCTCTGTCTGTCCATCAGACTCAGGATGATAAGTTGTACTAAAGTTCATATTCGTTTCGAATCCTTTGAACAATCCTTTCCAGAAATTCGAGGTGAATTTCGGGTCTCTGTCAGACACAATTGTTTTAGGAATTCTGTGCAATCGTGCCACTTCCCTTATGAAAATATCAGCAATATATGCTTCCTTGTGAGTAGTTTTCAGTGGAATAAAATGGGCAGCTTTTGTAAGTTTGTCCACCATCACCATGATCAAATCATGCAGCTTGGCTGTTCTGGGAAATCCTGTAATAAATCCATCGTTACTACTTCCCACTTCCACTCAGGAATGGGTAAAGGTTGCAACAACCCTGCTGGGTGCCTATGCTCAGCTTTAACTTTCTGGCACTCCATACATATGGCGATGTATTCAACGATCTCTCTCTTCATACCCGACCAAAAGTAATGGCTCTTGACCGCTGCTACTGTTTTCTGATATCCAGGGTGCCCTGCATAAGGAACATTATGCATCTCCTGCAAAATCATCTGTTTCAAGCACTGGACATTGGGTACAAAAATTATGTTCTTGTACAACAGTATTCCATCTGTTTCCAATTTATAAATTTCCATCTTCTGTGGTGTCTTACCCTGCTGTAGCTTGGCTACCAATTCTCTGTACTGCAGATCTACATTTGCAGCCTCCATAATTCTTCTTTTAATATCAGTCTGATACATGCTAATGGATGTAGCATGTAATTCATGCACCCTCCTGCTGAGTGCATCAACCACTTTATTTTCCTTTCCTTTGATATGCTTGATCTCAAAGTCGTACTCACACAGAAATTCCAGCCACCTACTTTGTCTAGCGTTTAAGGTTGGATGATCAAACAAATATTTCAGAGCATTATGGTCTGTTCTGAGTTCAAACCTCCTTCCCATGAGGTAATGCCTCCATTTCTTTAGAGCATGAACTATGGCTGCCAACTCCAAGTCATGGGTTGCATAGTTCTTCCCATGCTCTTTTAATTTCCTGGACTCATAACAGATTACAAATCTGTTCTGACTGAGGACCCCTCCCAGTCCTTCTTTGTATGCATCAATGCATACTATGAAATCTTCATTTGGATCTGCAATCCTCGGGATTGGAGCACTGGTTAACAACTGCTTCAATCGCTGAAAACTTTCCTCACATCCCTCTGTCCAGTGAAACTGTTTCCCCTTTCTTTGTAAGGAAGTGATAGGGTGAGCTATCTTGGAAAACCCTACGATGAACCTTCTATAATAACTAGCCAATCCCATGAAGGATCTAGCTTCCATTACGTTCCTTGGTGCTGACCATTCTATGATGGCTTCAATCTTCTCAGAGTCTACCCCTATCCCATCCTTCGAGATAATATGTCCCAAGTAATGGATCTGTTCCTGATAAAATGATCACTTGCTCAGCTTGGCATACAGTTGGTGCTCTCTTAGCACCTGCAACACCATCCTCAAATGTTGTTCGTGTTCTTCCTCTAACTTGGAATACACCAAAATGTCATCCAAGAAGACTATGAAAAACTTGTCTAGATAGTCCCTGAATACACCATTCATCAAGCACATAAAAATAGTAGGTGTGTTAGACAACCCAAACGGTACTACTGTGAACTCGTAATGACCATACCTTGTTCTAAAGGCATTCTTGCTGATGTCTTCATCCTTTATTATTACCTGGTGATATCCTGATCTGAGATCTATCTTCAAAAATATTTTTTCACCTTTCAATTGATCGAAAAGATCGTCGATCCTCGACAAAGGATACTTGTTCTTGACAGTTACTTTATTCAATTGTCTGAAATCAATGCACAGCCTCAACGTCCCATCCTTCTTCTTCACGAGCAGGACCGGGGCACCCCAAGGTGACACACTTGGGAAAATGTACCCCTTCTTTAGAATCTCTTCAAGCTGCAATTGCAACTCTTTCAGCTCTGGCGTACTCATTCTATAAGGAGCTTTCGACACTTGAGCTGCTCCAGGCATCAAATTTATAGAGAAATTGATATCTCTCTTTGGAGGTAGTCTGGGTACCTCCTGAAATACGTCTTCAAACTCTTTAAGTACCTCATGATCCTCAATACTTGACACCTTATCCTTAGGCGTTTCCCCCACATGGGCTGCAAATAATTGACAGCCTTTTCTGTAGCACTTCTTCAGCTGCATTGCTGAGATTTCTCTAACAGTAACAACTCTAGGAATTCCTTGGACGACTCTCTGATTCCCTTCTTCATCTAAGCAAGTGAATGCCTTATTCCGACAGTCCAAGATGGCATGGTGTTGGTCCAACCAGTCCATCCCAATTAGAAAGTCATAAGAGCCTAACGACATAATGTTCAAATTGGCCTTCGTGCTTAGTCCATTCATGTCTATAAGACAAGACTTGACTAACTCCGTGACTTTCCTCTTGGTTCTTGTAGCTAGCTTCACTAACCAAGACTTTTCATGTTTGCTTCTTATCAAATGCAAACTTTCTACCACTCTAGGATCTATATAACTATGGATATCCCCTGAATAAACTAAAATAGTAAATGGTTGGTTTTTTATCATACCTTCTACTTCAATCATGTGCCACTGATAGTCAACTTGCTTGTTGTCCAGAGCTGTGTAGATCCTTGGAATTCTACTGCCCATGTCCTCCACTGTTTCAGCTTGCTGAACATTGTGGAGGACTCTTACTTTATCATTTCTGTGGGGGAAATCTCTGTACCTATGGTTTTCTTTACAACCCCAACATTCCATAGGTAGCGGCCTTGATATTTTCCCACTCACTTCAACCTTCCTGGGCTCTCTAAGAGATGACTATTCTTGAGGATTGTTTTTGAAAAAGGGTGGTTTATTTCCCTTCATCCTTTGTTCTTTCTTGAATTTTTTCTGGTCATCCCAAGCCTTTCGAAAGGTAGGATTTCCTCTTTGTTGTTCAAATAAGCACTTCACTCTTCTTATCATTTCTTTCATAGTCTTTGGGTCATCATACTGAATCTTATCCCCAATAGAAGGTGGTAATCCACTCAGGTACCTCTGAATCTTGACAGACTCATCTTTGATGAACAAAACATACTTCAGTAATTTCAAAAACTTCCGTTCATACTCATCAATGGTCTTGTTGTCCAGCTTGAGTTCAAAGAACTCTTTCATCTTTCTGTCATAATATCTTTTAGTTAAGTATTTCCTCTCGAAATACCTCTTGAATTATTGCCATGTGGTGTCCCTTTCCCTGATGTGCGGCACCCACACAAGTTGATCCCACCACATGGATGCCTTTCCCTTCAGTTGATACATGGAAATCTTGCCCTCTGCATGAGAGGAATAATTCTACAGTTGAAAGTATTTCCTCATACCCAACAACCAAGTTTCAACATCTTCCTCCTTCTTATGTTCTCCATCGAACGTTGGAGGCTTGAACTTGTTCATTTCCCCTTTCAATTCATCCATCCCAGATTTCCTGTGCTTTCTAGTAGGAGATGGGCTTGAACTACTATGTGCTTCCCTACTGGAATTATTTGGGGAGCGACGATGATGTCTACTGACACTCCTTGATCTTCTTTTCCTCTCAGGGGTCCTTCGACTCTCTGTCTTGCTTGAGTCACTCTCCTTTTTCAATTTCTTTTCTATTCTTTCCAGACTCTTCAACATCCTTAAGTTGAATTCACCCTGCCTATCCCTGACTTTCATGAGCTTTCGTCTATCATCTCGACGAGCCTGGGCATCTTTCTGCAATCTTCCAATGATTTTCATCATATGTCCTTCCTTATACATCTTTTTTCTTTGCCCATTAGAGTTTGACCCTTTGACTCCCAAGTTGACATTCCTTCCTTCTCTTTCGTTCTCTGAATTGGAGGTAATCCGCACCTCTTCCATTTCTATACTCGGCGTTGATTCACGACTATCCTGACACTCGTTGAACTCTGCACACACAACGTACAGTCAACTGAAGTTTTTCAGGCCTTAAACCCTTAATAAAACTACAACATTCATAAACCAACGTGAATAAGAAAATGTTTCGATTCCACGAATTGTCTGAGCTCTGTTTAGCTCTGCAATTTTCGGTGATAGCCCCCATTTTCTTAGTCCCCAACCCATGCATCCATGGGCTATGATCAAACGCTAAAATGCTAGGTGCTACAAGGCTCTCCAAACGAAACTTCAGGTTTCGAGATTTCGGGGCTTCAGGGTTTCAGGTTTTGGTGTTTTGGTCCTGGAGGTTCTTGCACTCGCTTCCCTCTCCAACTCCCGACTTTCGAAAATTTGATTTCCTTACCCTCTGGGCCCACAACACAGTTGTCGCCCACCAAAGTAGTGACACATGGTGTCCTTAAGAAGGTCCACCTCACTCCCAGCGATGTCAGGGGGCCCCACTACTTTTACTTTTCATTTCGGAGTTTCGAGCATCAGGAGTTTGTGCATCTACAAATCTCGAACTTCCATTTGCCGAAATTCTAAAATTACGGTCTATTCATCTATTTGATCCAACGGTCAAGTTCCTCTCCTATGATCTACAGTGTAGATCATTTCAGGATTTCGGGGTTTCGGGTTTTCGGTAACCGGGATTTCACGATGCAGCGACTCCAAATCTCTTATCACTTCAATCCCCAAATTCCAATATGGAAATTCATGTATGAGATCAATGGCTGTGAGCCTCCCCTGATCCGACGGTCCAGATCTCTCCTATGCTTACACCTATCAAAGCTCTTCAGCCCTAACTTCCTCGCTAGTTGGCTGGATCCGACGGCTCACGGGATTTCGACACTTCTTCCTGGAAGCGCTCCACCGTCCGATTCTACCCTTGTTAATCTCTTTCACGATTCGGGACTTAGAGTGACCAAGAATTTGGGCTGCGCTCCAAGTTCACGACCCCTGAATTCACGAAATGATCCAACAGTTCAAACCAACCACGATCAACGACCCACGTTTATTCTGGATCCTAGGGTGGCAAGTTTCTCCATCCACTAACCACCTTGCAACTTCTGGCCATCTTACGGCCCTCACGATTTCGCGAGTTCTCCACAGAGAATTCTGACTGTCCAACTCTTCTTCTCAAGGACTTTTGGCCAATGACTTGGTACCCTCCATCTGAACCTTCATCTACTTGATCCAACACTTCTGGTGTGGAGTTCTCTCTCTCCCTATGGCCATATACCACACCAGCTATAGTTTTATAAAACCACTACACCTCCTGAGCTTGTAACACGGTCAAGTGGTCCGTTGACACTCAGAAACATTCTAAGGTCGAAAATTAGTCCTCCAGACACAATTTCTTCTCAAAACCTTAGTCCAAATACCACTTATTTGGCCCATCCAGGCTCAACGTTGAAACCAGGCTCTGATACCATACTGTAACGCCCTGGCCATCAACCCCATGGTCGGGCCAATGCTACTATGCGAAAAAATGCTTCTGGAACACATTATGCATTCTAGTGAACTTAAAACACTTAATTACAGTTAAACAAAGAATTACTTCTATCATTTCAGAGTTAATGGAAATAACAATAATTCATATGCACAACAAAATACATGATAACATTGCAAGAATCACAGGTATGCAATTTAATTAATTACAAAATTACAAAACATAGTGACACTTATCTTTGAAACTGTCACGCACCACCAACTGCGTGTAGACCTTCCACGAACCTCCCATCCTTAGACCACATTTCTCATCACTCTCAGCAGTAGGTCACCCCCGAGCTGGGACTAAGATCCACTGGGTAAGGAATCCTAGGCTAGGTAAGGTTTACAGGAAGAATACAAGTAAAAGAAGGAGGATTCTCTCCCAGGAACCACTTATGCCCACTACCCACAGACTCTCGTTCCCCACATGCCTGTCCCACCCTAGGAGTATACATCTTCTCTGTCACCTAGACAGTCCTTCGATTGCTAACCTCCCTTACCTTGGGCTTCAACAACAGACTAGACCTGAAATCTCCAAGCTCTGTGGCAGCTATAGGGTTCCTTCCAGGAGCTCTCTCCTTCCTCCGCGCACTCTCTCACCTGGAGAGAGTCACTCATAGGCTTGGTAAAACCAACCTCTTCAACAACAATCACCTCCCTCACCTGGAGAGAGGTTACACACAGGTCATACAACTGGTTTCCTTAATCTCATTCTCATACAAAGCAGAAAAAAAAAAGGCTCAGCAACGAACATACAACAACAACAAACCACACCCAACCAAGAACTGCGTGGCTGCCACAGTCAACTGGGACAACAAACATGGGTTTCCCAAACAGATGACAGACAAACGCTTCAACCCAACCAGGCTCAACAATTACGGGACATTCGGTTTTCCCAACCATCCATACAGAACAGACTCATGGTTTCGGGTTTCGGGGATGCATGATAAGAAATCCACACAAAGGTTGAACACAGACTCCAAAGTTTTGAAAGAGGATGTACCATCTCCTCCAGAAATCAACACAGGCCTTTTTTTTGGTTTCAGAGTTGTGTGAGGGTATTCTTGTAGAGGTCATATGGGATTCCTGGTTCAGATGGTCGACGATAGAATGGAGGAGGAACCCATGGCATGGCTCAACTCAACAATTTTAACTGCATGCGCTTGGGTTGACACTTGTCACCCATGAAGCTCGTTCCTTCCCATTTGGAAGTCACTTGTCCTTCCAAAGAACTTAGGATAAAACATCACATTTACACAGCTTTGGAATAATAATAATTTAATATTATTCTCAAGGGTTTAAGCCCCCTCAGCTTAGCCCCTCTTCCAACCTCTCAGCCCCCTCTCCCTTACCCAGGCTTTGTGGATGCTTAGTCCCCCATCACTCATTCATTGTGGTCAGTCCGCACACAGAGATGTTTTGTATTAATACTGTGCATAATTACATGTACAAAAAATCAGGCTCCTAGCCTTCAACACTTAGGCTCCCTGGCCTAATAACACATAAGCCCACTAGCTTATATGACTTGGCTCACCAGCCTATAAAACATAATTACAATTCATAATGCAAGCTTTATACTTCATAGACATGATTTACAACAGGGTTCGACCTTGGGGACATTACATACTCAAATCCGATTGTCAGGGTTTCAACAATCCTCTCCTGCTCACTCAGAAACATTAGGAATATTACTTGAAAAATATTCACAAGAAGACATTATTAGAGGCCTAAATAGAATTTTAACATAAAGTACTAAACCCTAAGAGGAAAAAACCCTAAATACCCAAAATCCTAACTCTAGGAGACGAAGCACAAAAAGAATTGCGGGCCTCTAGGTGGCTAGTTGATACGTCAATTTCTTGGGGGTGCAAATTTTGCACATAATATCCATTTGGGGTGCACAATAGCTTGTTGGAAAGATCTAATTGAGAAGTACAATTTTTGGTAAGCTTGGGAAGGCCGTGGCCATCTTAAGCCCTCAAATGGACAAAAAACACCATTTAAGGCCTCAAAATGACCCTAAAAGTTTAGGGCTTGAAAAACTGCAGATAAATAAACTACCAATATGGAGCACTGAGTTGAGTCAGTGGAAGAGGTGGGTGGCCACCGATGTCTACATAGATAATTCCTCCCCCCTTAGGAAGAAATGGTCCCCATTGATTCAAGTTCCCTCAATAGATGGGGATGATTTTGTTGAATTTGACTCCTTATGAGCCACTTGCCTTGGTGAAGAAGTTGTCCTAAAAGAGTTGTATGTTCTGTTGGCGAGTGCCCTTTATCTTGGTGTCCATGATCCTATCCACTATAGCCTACTCAATGTAGTGAGGTTTTATTTCCATAGGGGCCAAATGCTAATCCACCTCCGAAGTGTCCAATAGGGGTGGAAAATATGGTTGAAACAACTCCACAGTAAATACTAGGTGCAAGCCAAGGAAAGGGAGAATACTCAATTCAAAAGAACTCTCACCCACAACCTTTGCGATAGTGTAAGGCCCATATCAGAGTGGTGTGATCTTCCCATGGGGGCCTGTGAGGCCCTCTTTATACAAATCAAACCATACCTTATCACCAACCTGCAACTTGTGCATAACTCGATGCTAGTCATTTCATTGTTTGTGCTTGGCATTTCCTTTCTGCAGGATATCATGAACCTATTGTTGGATGTGTTGAATCCATTCAACAAATTTGGCTGCTCTATATGCCCAGTTTGAGCATGGGATGACTCTTCCTATGAAGATGAAATGGGTAGAGCTACATCAATGGGGGATAATGGCTACAACCCCAAGAACACCTGGAAATGGTTATGGCCAATAGAGTCGTGGAGGGCTCTATTGTAGCTATGTTGAACATATGGAAGGATTTCATCCCATGTATGTGGATGCTTGGAGTTGTACATGTGCATGATATGCAAAATCATCATATTGATCTCTTTTGTTTGTCCATCTATTTGGGGGTGGAAAGAAATCGATTTGGTCACCTTGGTGTTCATCAGAGACCAAAAGTTGGACTAGAAGGTACTAAAGAACCTACTATCCCTATCTGAAATGATGGTCCGTGGTAGCCCAAAATGAACCCAAACAAACTCAAATAAGATCTTAGCAGTGGATTTGGCTGTGATACTCTTCTTACACGGTGACAAAATGGCCATCTTAGAGAACCGATCAACAACCAAAAAGACACAATATTTACCATTCTTAGTGAAGGGAAAACCTGACATATAATCCATGGAGACTAAATCCCAAGGATTTTCCAGGTTAGGTAGAGGAATGTACAACCCTTGCTTATTAATGAACGATTTAGCAATGACATAGGCAATACAAAATTTGATATACTTGTTGGCATCTTGTCGAAGTTTTGGTGAGTAGAAATATTTCTATAGTATTGTTACTATATTCTTCGCACTGAAGTGCCCTACTCCTCGACTATAATGTGCCTCCCAAATTATCTTTACACACTTTCTTGAACCCCAAACATAAAGATGGTCCAGATAACACAAAAATTCATCTTGGAGGTGAAAGTTTGGAACTTGTTTACCTGCGCCTAATGTCTGATATGTAGTAGAGAAATCAAAGTTGTTGTCGTACAATTGGGGCCACTCGGAGGTCTTGTTCTATCAAGAGTTAAGAATTATGGTTAGCGCCACAACCAGGGGATGGCTGAGGCATTTTGCAACACTGTTTGTGCTTCCCTTATTGTATTAATGTTTAGGTAGAATTGTTTCAATTACACGAACCACTTATGATGGTGGTCATTCTGTAAATTTTCTTGTTTTTACATGAATTGCAGAGGCTTGTGATCAATGTGGATGATCGTTTCATAAGTGGGATACTTGTGAATAGTATTAGAGAGTGTCTTGTTGTGATAGGCCCCTATATGTCTATGTTGAGCGATGACCACACCATTAGGATAGTCAAAAGCATCTGTCTCAATCTCGAATGGTTGTTCCAGGTCTAGTTGAGTGAGGACTGGTGCCAAGTGGAGGTGGTGCTTTAGATCCTTGAATGATTTTTGTTGTGACTTGGACTAGGAAAACTTGGATTTAGCTACACTCTTGGTCACTTGGCTTAAGGGCCAAGTGATATGAGAGAACCCCAACACGAACTTACGATAGAAGTTGGAAAGGTCCAAGAAGCTATGGAGCTCTGTTAAAGTCGTCGGGGCTGGCCAATCATGAATGACTTGGATCTTGGCTGGGTCCACATGCACCCCATGTTCATCTAGGATGTATCCTAGATATTGAATTCTCTACATGCCAAATGAGCATTTCTCTATATTGACATATAACTTGTGTTGCTAAAAAGTGTTCAGGATCTACTGAATGTGTTGCAAATGCTCTTCCTAAGTTTCAATGAAGATGAGGATGCCATCCAAATATATGAACACAAAATAATTTGTGAATAGTCACAAGATGTCATCCATAATCCTCATGAATGTTTCTAGAGCATTATTCAAGCCAAAAGGCACGACTAACCACTCAAAAAGGTCTCTTTAGTCTTGAAGGTGATCTTCCATACATCAATTTATTCAAACGAGACTTGGTGGTTCAAATCAATATTACTAAAGAGCTTGATACCTTTAAGATGATCAAGAAGATTGTCAATCTAGGGGATCATGTATGGATTCTTAACAGTGATTTTTTTTAGAGCTCTGTAATCAATACAAAGTCACCATGTTCTGTCCTTGTTATGCACCAATACAATTGGGCTTCCACAAGGTGAGGATATTGGTTGAATGTGGACCTTTTGAATGAGATTGTGAATTTAACATTTTATATCCTCATTCTCCAGAAGAGAGTGTTTGTATATGGGGCCATTAGGTAAAGGAGCACTAGGTATCAAGTCAATTGAATGTTTGACCTAAAAGTAAAGAGAAAGCCCCATAGGTGAAGCAAAGATACCTATGTATTCCTCTATAATCTTGTCCACCTACTTCTTTTGTGAAGATATTCCCCTTGTTGAAGTGGTGGTGGTTGGAATAACCTTTTTCTCACCTTCTAACAGAAACATGAGGAGGACAAAATTTTCGGTGTGAGAGATTACCTTTCAGCATTGCTTTGTTTAGACCAAGGAAACTGTAGTAATCAAGACTACCTCCAATTTCCTATAGAGATGGTCTCCCAAAGTAACAATGAAAATATAAGGCTTGGACTTGTTACAATGCAAGTTTTAGGTTGGGAAAAGCCCGACCCAACCACAAAGCAAGTGCTACAAGTTGGGAATCCTACACCCAATGTCACCTCGATGTAGGTCCTACACTTCAAGGGTGACTAGGTCACTATAGGGAGGCGATCCCAGTGAACCTAGGGGGATTGAGATGGATATAAAAGGAAGTGAATCCCCTAGAGGTCAAGTCTAAGTGGGATGAAAGGTGGGAAAATATGCCTTGTAATTTAAGTAATTGTTGCCCCACAGGTATAGTACTTCTCCGGATGATTGTACCTACCCGAGACACAAGAAAAAACATTTTGCAATGATATATGTTAGTTGGATTAGAAATTTAAGCTTGTTGTCCCTAATTTGCAGCAGTAAATGACAGTTTACATCAGCAAATAAAACATCTAAATCAACATACAAAGATCTAAACTAGTTAAGTAAATCAACATCAAGATTAGCAATGAATATAGGCTGAAAGGTGGCACTTAAGAAGCTAGGGAATATGCATGTTGTAAACATGTGTTTTTTGCAGAAAATTGCAGCCTTATGGATGTAGCATTCAATGGAATTCTGCAGCAAAATCAACCATGGAAAAGTGCCAAGAACTAGCCGAAAAGGTGCGCCCTAGTTAGTAGAGTAAGTGAGCAAAATTTAAGAGCTAGTCTAGGGTTAGTTTAGGACTTATAAATAGTAGTTTATCTAGGTTAGATTATCCCTAATGGATATAGGTTAGGGTTTGTAACAACAAGCAAGGTAATGGGAGAGAGCGGATGCCCTAGTAGGGGAAGACTCCTCTCAATGAGGAAAATCAACTTCAAGCAAGAAACCTTTCAAAAGATCAAAAATTGTGTTTCCCAAGGAAATGATTTTATATCTCCAATGCAAGAAAATATGACTAATGCCTTTACTATTAGGTTGATGGAGTCAAATAAACAGGAACTAGAGAAGCTACCTCCTTGGGGGTGTAATCCTTTTTACTTCCCAAGGCAAGTTTCTCTAGCTAGGGTTTAAGCTAAGAGGGTGTATGCCCTTATACTTCTCTTAGAAAACCCTCATACAATCAATGAGATGAAGCAATAAAATGATGAAGACTATGGTGGGGGTGTATGCCCTTATACTTCCCACCTAGCTCCTAGCATAACAATACTTGACTTGAAAAATGATAGCATAATAGTAAAAGACCATACCAAGATAAAGAGAAATGCCAAGATAATCCACCACAAGAGCTAGAAAAACATCATCCAAGGCTAGCTCCTCACTCCTCCATCAACCATTCATCAATATAGCCATAAAAAAGTGCACAAGAGATAAAATGATCCAAGTGTAGTGAAAATTTCAGACCAAGACCTCTCACAATGAGGGAGAGTTATGTTAAAAATGAGATCTTATGATCTCTATTTATACAAATGTCACCAAGGTGACTTATCCACAAATTAAGGAGTAAAACAAAATATTAGGGGTCAAAAACCCCAATCTTTCCCCCTTTCACAAAGTAATTCATTTAAAATTCACTTTTGCACATAATAAAACCCTAATTTTAAAAGGATGTCTCCCCTTTAGGGGACATTTTTCCACTTTGAGGAAGTCGTTGGTGTTGGAGAAGCATGGGTAGAACTCTAAAGGCTACATGTCAAGCATCTAAGCACTCTCACCATGGTGAAGAGCCTCTTCTCCTAAACACGTCCATGTGTTAAATGAGTGGCACCTCACCACCATGCCCTAGCCCCCCAAGCATGACGTCAAGCTAAAAAATGGGACATTTTTCCCTTCATGGGAAAATCGTTTGGAAAGTGATGGTTGGGATATGTCATCCAAGTCATTATCAAGGCCTTCCAATTCTGATCTCTCTCATTCGACATGCAGGACCCTGACATCTAACCTGTGGGCTTGTAGCCCCATGTAAGCCCAAGCTAGGATTGTTCTCCCAAAACTGTCCACCAACTAGGTTTTGCATAGAAAAATGAGCACGCCCTCCAAGGATATCAAGTCATAACATCATGATAAGTGAATCCAATCAATAAATAATCCATTTAAGCATGTGCATCAAAGATCACTATATCAAAGAATTAATTGCTCAAAGACACTATCTGGCTTGTCAATCTTGAATATGGGAGGGTTGACGAGCTGTCCTATTGGGTAGATCTTTCCCTAGGTCAAGGAGAGTTTCCAAGAGATCCCTCTCTGAGCCATGTAAAGTGGATGAAGTGCTTTGGTTCAAGACTCAATGGTCATGGGACTCATGACATACAAGGGATCATAGTGTCTCATTCATGGGTGCCTTTGTAGAGGGTGTGTGGTACCTTCGTCCGTAATGCACTTTTTCCAAGCCCATTAATTTGCCTTTAATATTTATTTCTTTGTATTTTCTTTCAATATAGCATAAGGAGAGATTGAAGGTCACTTCCTTGGCATGGTGACCAGATGATGGCAATGCCACCCACAAACACCTAGTGGAAATGAGAAGCTTGGATCGTGATGAGACCCCCTTTCTCTCAGCCATGCATCTGAGCGCCATTGCTCTGGTTTGGTGACCAGATGATGACAATGTCCTACCACTAGATATTCATGGATGTGATAGGTTGGCTTGTGATGAGACCTCCTATCTTTCAACTAACCTTTTAAGCATTCTTCATTATATTGTGGGTCCCCTTTACTCAAAGATAAGTGTTTTATTTCTTTCTTGGGTGATCCCTAGGTGAAGCATCTGGAAGATAAGGATTTTATATTTTACCCAACATCAACCACTCTGGGCCTTTAGCCCCTTCTTCCCATAGAATGAGGGACAACCCCTTATTGGGTCAATACACCATAAAATCCCAAGATATAAGGAAATAGAGGGGAATAATGATGGAAAGTGGTAAGTATGGTTGGGAACAATATGATGGCTCATTAAGGGAGTTCCTAGTAGCAAAACCATTCCCAAGGAAGACCACTTACTATGGAACAATTTCAACCACCAAGGTGAAGCAGGGAAAAAGGCATTATGTCCAAGCATATATCATGAAATTTAGAGCAATATAAGATACACCATAATCAAATGGATTGAATATTGGAATGATGCTCACCATAATACTGACTTGTACCTCATGGAGCAAGGCCCCCTACCTTCTAGAAGCCAGATGATGTGGTGGATGCCTTCTGCAAAACTGTGACCATTTGTGGTGGTGAGTGGGTTTTCCATCTATGCAAAGGGTATTGCTAGTCATGTAGTCTCTCGACACTCCATATCTGCAACCTGAGGGCCTCGAGACGTAATCTTCCTAGTTATCCACAAAATGGGGATAACATCTAACTCCTACTTGGGGACATGTGCTCGCCTGTGGAGTGCATGAGAACCACAACATATCCTAGTAGACCTGTTCCTACAAGGAAACATCAAATTGTCAAGTGAAGGATGGACTACTCATCATTGTTCTCATATGATGATAATAAAAACCCACTAAACTAGAAAAATAAAATTTTGACATTTTTCAATAAATTCTAAACTAAGCATGAAATCAATATGCAAGTAGAGAAAAATGAAAATGAAATACATATAAACTAGTATGTGCAATCAAGATGCAAAATAAAGGGAATAAAAATGACTTACCTACTTACGTGGGGCATGAACCCTGAAGAAGTTATGTTCCACCCTAAAAATAATGTTTGAGGAGAGATCCATTTAATGGTAGTTGCATCCTCCTCCCTTCTTTCGTGAATAAGTAGAAAGAGTCTGGTCCAGACACTTCTTCTATTTTGTAGGGGCCTAGCCAAATACTGTCGAACTTTTGATGCATTCCTGGTTTTTATCTTCTTTTGTCCCATAGTAGAACTTGATCCCCTTCCTTGAAGTCTCTTTGTCTTGCCTTTCGATCAAAAGTTCCTTTTAATTTTTCTTGATTCTTTTCCATTTGATCGAAGGCTATTCTTCGAGTCTCATCCAATTCTACAAGCTGATCGATTCACCCCTGTAATGGTTCCTTGTCTATACTGAATTTTTGGGCTATTTGTAGTGTTGGAATTTGGAGATTTATAGGAAAGCGAGCCTCAAATCTGTACACCAACTCAAAAGGAGTCCTTTCGGTGTAAGTCTTGGTGGTTATGCGGTCGGCCCACAAGGCATACTTGATCTTGGTGTCCCAACTCTTCTTGTTTTCCCCAACAGTCTTTTTCACATTGTTCATGATGTTTTTGTTGCTGGACTCTGCCAATCCATTCCCTTGAGGATAATAATTCAAGGAGTGTGATAAAACAATCCCATATGTTAGCACTTGGTAAATTTCCTAGAGGTTGAAACAAAATAAATCTACAAAGGTAACTTTATCCAACCACTTTTAAAGCTAGGATCTAGCCCTTCCAGCTTCAGAGAGGGATCTCTCTATATGATTTAGCTATGTTTTCAATTTAGATATTAGGCTAGGTAAAGATATAGGGAGGTTTTGTTGTCAAAGTGTTTTTTGAATTGGTTGAGATAGTCTACACATCCATTGGGCTATGGGGTCTGTGTTATAATAAACATGAGATACAAACCAGAAACGCAAAAGAAGATTTCTACAGGGCGAGATAATATACTCACTAGATCTTTTAGTAGCTTATATGATGGGCAAAAGAAAAGATGAGAAAGATAAATTCAACTAAGAAGCAGTTAAGAATTCCTTAATTGAAAACACCAGAAGATAAACACTAAAATCTTTCGAGTCAGAAACAGGGTATCCAAGATAAATCCTGCAACATTCGTTACTCTTAAAGATTAGACTTAGAAAACAAGATGATCACAAAGCAAGAATAACATTCAACTTAGAGAGTAAACATCACCAGTGAACACATGCAAGAATCCTGTAAAGTGCCTCCTTTTTATTAATGGAATATCTCTTCAAAAAGATTACAGTCTGATAGCGTCAGGGTGTGAAGATCAACAACCCTCAATACTTCGAAAGGTGAAGTATTTATAACTCAAATTACAACCGTTCCTGTCATAACTGAATCAGGATGTGCTAATTCTATTTTAGCCTAACTAATTTAACAAATCTCCTAAATTTCAAAACTACTTGATGACTTGGTGAAACTGCATGCTGAATTTCTGGGTAGACCGTTGATGAAGCCTTTGCATGACCTCATCTGACTGGACAGGTGACTGGTCCTGGACAACTCATCTGCTAATCGAGCAGATCGCAGAGTTCCTCCCATCGGAGATGACTAGGCACATTGACTTTGAGAAGTCTTCGATACACTTCGTCCATTTCTGTATACTTGGCGAATGTAGGCTTAGTGAGGAATATGTATCGAATCTCGTGTTGGATACTGATGTCCAACTGAAGGACATCCAAGAATGCTTTGCCAGTGATGCTCCCTTGTATGCCTGCAAACTTTGAACTATCCTTGGACACCTCAGCCAATCTCTTCTTGTAATCGGGAAGTGTCATCAGTTTATCATTAATAACCTTCAGACCAGGTAAACCTTTCTTTTGGAGAACCTCAATCTTATTGAAGAACCTTTGTACTCCCTGTTCCATGATCTGAACTTTTTCTTCCAGTTGAAGCATTAATCCTTTCTTGGTCAAAACTCTTTTGACCTCAAGGATGGTCTCTGTTCTGTCTTCTATCTTCAGCTCTTCTAGCTCTTCTATGGTCTTAGAATTGAGGAATTTGATGATATCATTTGCCTGAGTTGGTCTATCTCCCAATTCTACTCTGATCTTCTCAATGGCCTATTTACTCCTCTGGACCAACTCATTCTGCTCAAACATAATTTGGATCATAGGCCATATTTCATTTATGGACTTTGTGATGTCTGTCCATACATTCTCTTTGACCTCAGCCAAAGTCGTCCCTGCCACTGTTTGCTTTCGGAGTTGCTGTAACTCCTGCTTGAGCTGTTCTGTTACCTACTTTTCTTTGGAGAGACTGGTCTGGAAGGAAGTTTTGAGTTCCTGGAGGTTCTCAACTTCCTTTTTCAGCCTGTTGATCTCTGTCTCCTGTAGGTTCATCTTTTCCATGGATTTGGCGAGGTCTGTTGTTCCTTCTTGTGATGTCAATGGAGTTGCGGAAGGGATTGTTGTCACTGCTATTGTGCTTGCTCCTGAAATCGGAATGGCACTCAATGGAATGACTTCCATTGGCTTCATCTGCTCCTTTTCTTTTAATAATCTCTCCATCTTAGGTTCCATTTCTTTGAGCTGTGCATTCTTCTCCCTGAGCAGCTTTAGCATTTCGTCCTTCTCGCCTTCTTTCTTTGCTATCTCCTTCACCCGTGAGTTCTCTGTGGGCGGGAGCTTCAGTTGTTTCCTCAAGGAGGCGATGTCTGCATTCTTCTTCTTTATCATCTCCTCCGCATCTTTGATGTTCGAAGGATCATAGCCGATCTTGAGGACCAGCTCCTCCAACGTCTTGATTCTATTGTCCTTTGCAAAGGACGATATCTTCTCCAGCTTGAGCTGTGTTTGAGCATTGTTGAGCGACACCTGCAATTTGGCTGCAGAAGCAGAAGCATGCGCCAATGTATGGAATACCATCTCCCCTGTCTGTTTGTGTAGATCCATCTGATCTGCTGGGTGCACGTCCTTCGTCTGGAATTCGAAGGTGGCCCTCTTGTAGTCTGTGATTACCTTGGGGTTTGGTACTTGCGTCTGGAGGAAGGCCATGTGCATCCTGCCCTTTTCTGTGTCAAATGCAGACAACATCCTGTGTTGCGCAATCAACATCTGCTTCCGAAACTGAGCATAATTACTGCTGGTAAGAGTCTGATTCTTTTTCTTAATCATCTCCTCCACAACTTTGACGTTCGAAGGATCATAGCCGATCTTGAGGACCAACTCCTCCAACGTCTTGATTAACATGCTTACCACAGGGTGGTAGAACAGATCGATGAATGCTTTGAAGCTGTACTCTATGGAGTTATGCTTCTGCAAAGAGGTCCATGCTGTGACTGGCTGAGGCCTTCCATTTGCTTCCATTTTCTACATGAAAAAACTAAATTTATCTGCTTGATAGAACACAAACATGTATGCCAATATAGACAAGTATCTGAACATGCCTTCCATGCCAAAATTCATGAACTGTTCGTGAATATTGTCTGCCAAGAAGGTGCTGAAATCAAACTAGGTGGTGGGCTTTTCATCAGTGGAGAAAATGGATAGAAAACCCATAATGGGCTCATCTACCCATTGGTCGGAATAGTACCCTAGCAAATCACAAAGGGAAGAAATAACCTGGTTACCCTTAGTGGAGAATATGGATGACGGGTAAGGGGGATTAGTGGAAGGGAATTGAGCGGAGGTAGGAAGGAATAGCTTGAATATTTGATCTCTCTGGGGAAAAGTCATCTTCTGATACAACTCTGTAAGGATTTCTAGGTTGAAAGGAGATGCAGAGTCGGTACGAGGAATTTTCATCATCTGGTCTATGTCTTCGGGCATGATGAAGAACAGGGTGTCTCCAAATGAGGAGACGACGACCCTCTGTTCGGGAATATAGTGAGCTTGGCATTTAAGCGCGAATTCGGGAAAATGGTGGATCTGGGGAAAGAGGTAAAGGGGTAAATTGGACTCCCAGAGTCCAATTTCATCGCTTTGGTCCAGGCAAACCTCCCTGAGCCATGACTGGAGGTCTGAGAAATCGAAATCGCATTGAGTATCTGCGATCAATCTGTCTTTGTCGACCAGTGGGATCTTGTCCAGGTCGACAGGAGGTGGAAGAAAAGGATTCTCCTCTCCTTCTGCTTGTCTTGGCTTTGGCGCCATCTCTGCAACAATACCTGCAATAAAAACAAAGTTAGTGGGGTCGACTGACTATGGATGAAGGCGATGGGATGTAACAGAGGAGCAATCTATGAGTTTCTCTGGTGCGACGAGTGAACCGCGAAAGTAGGGGAAAACGGTAATTTTATTTAAAAATGGGGTCGGTTGGGCGCGGGAGATAGGTCAGCTGGATAACAGATAGGTTATCCAGTAATAAATGGACAACGGGCCACTTGGGGATGAGATGGCAGGTGACGGTGGCCAAAACATACGGACGAGTGACGTGGCTGCTAGGGATTGGAGGTAAAAGTCGCAATAAGGGGCTGGTCATGAGTGAAAAGGTGTAGGGGACTGACAATAGTTATGGGGATGGGACATAACTCAAGAACAAGTGGAACAAGTGGAAGATGACATCCATAAGTGACGGGGGCTGTCAGATGGTAGATGATGACGGGACTTCGGGACCAATAAGTTTATGCCACATATGACAAGGGGGCCTGCCAGAGGGAGATAACTATTCCGGACCCCCCCCCTTGGTTAAAAATAGATCATTCGGGGGGGTCCTAAATCCATTGTGGGCCATTGATCTGCCCGCCTGTTTCTGAGCCGTGGATCCAAGCGCACTCTTTATCACTCATTCCGGACACCCCCCCTCCATTAAAGGCAGAACGGACGGGGGGGTCCGGAATCCAATCTGGGCCGTTGATTTAAGCGCCCGTCCCTGGGCCATCCAAATGTGCGCAAATCTTATTACTGATTCTGGACCCCCCCTGGCTAAAAGCAGAACAGTCGGGGGGGTCCGGAATGCTTTGTGCGCCGTAGATCTGAGCACCACAATCTAGACCGTCAAAATGTGTAGGGAGCATAAATGGGGAGCAGAAAAGCACATGTGCTGGGAAAACTTAGGATAACTGCATTTTATGGGTTTTTTCCCCAACTTTCAAATAGACACCACCAAGGGGCTTCGACCAAACTATCTTTTAAGCATTTGGAACATGGTGCAATCTTAACATCAAGCTGGTTTTATTGGAATGGAACAATAAAGCAACTAACCTGTGTTCTAACCTAGTTTCCTATGACAATTAACCCAGATTAAACTGTTGGGTTAAGAAATTACTCTACCCTAGGGCTATCTGACCAAGATTAGACAGTCTGGTCAGATT
>ML778502.1:253161-270730 GCA_009831015.1 Picea engelmannii | reverse complement strand
CAAGTCCTCTCACAATGAGGGATATTTATGTTAAAAATGAGATCTTATGATCTCTATTTATACAAATGTCACCAAGGTGACTTATCCACAAATTAAGGAGTAAAACACAAGATTAGGGGTCAAAACCCCTAATCTTTCCCCCTTTCACAAAGTAATTAATTTAAAATTCACTTTTGCACATAAGAAAACCCTAATTTTAGAAGGACGTCTCTCTTTTAGGGGACATTTTTCCACTTTTAGGAAGTCGTTGGTGTTGGAAAATCATGGGTAGGCCTCCAAAGGCCACATGTCAAGCATCTAAGCATTTTCACCATGGTGAATATCCTCTTCTCCTCAAAACGTCCATGTGTCAAATGAGTGGCACCTCACCACCATGCCCTAACCCCCCCAAGAATGACGTTAAGCTAAAAAATAGGATGTTTTTCCCCTCCTGGGAAAATCGTTTGGAAAGTGAGGGTTGGGCTATGTCATCCAAGTCATCATCAAGGCCTTCCAAGTCTGATCTCTCTCATTCGGCATGCGGGCCCCTGGAATCCAACCCGTGGGCTTGTAGCCCCATGGAAGCCCAAGCTAGTCTTGTTCTCCCAAAAATGTCCACCAACTAGGTCCTGCAAAGATCTCAAGTCATAACATCATGATAAGTGAATCCAATCAATAAATAAGCCATCTAAGCATGTGCATCAAATATCACTATATCAAACAATTAATTGCTCAAAGACACTATGTGACTTGTCAAGCTTGAATATCAGAGGGTTGATGAGGTGTCCTATTGGGTAACTCTTTCCCTAGGTCAAGGAGAGTTTCCAAGAGATCCCTCTTTGAGCCATGTAAAGTGGATGAAGTGGTTGGGGTCAAGACTCAATGGGCATAGGGCTCATGACATACAAGGGGTCATAGTGTCTCATTCATGGGTGCCTTTGTAGAGGACGTGTGGTACCTTCGTCCGTAATGCACTTTTTCCAAGCCCATTAATTTTCCTTTAATCTTTCTTTCTTTGTATTTTATTTCAATATAATATAAGGAGAGATTGAAGGTCATTGCTATGGCGTGGTGACTAGATGATGGCAATGTCACCCACAATTACCTAGTGGAAATGAGAAGGTTGGCTCATGATGAGACCCCATTTCTCTCAACCATGCATATGAGAGCCATTTCCATGGTTTGATGACAAGATGATGACAATGTCATACCACTATATATTCATGGACATGATAGGTCGACTCGTGATAAGACCTCCTATCCTTCAAATAACCTTTTAAGAATTCTTCATTATATTGTGGGTCTCCTTTACTCAAAGATAAACATTTTAATGCTTTCTTGGGTGATCCCCAGGCGAAGCATCTGTAAGGTTTATATAAGGCTTTTATCTTTTACCCAACATCAACCCCTCTGGGCCTTCAGTGCCTTCTTCCCATAGAATGAGGGACAACATCTTCTTGGGTCAATACACCCTAAAATCCCAAGAGATAAGGAAATGGAGGGGAATAATGATGGAAAGTGGTAAGTATGGTCGGGAATGGTACGCTGGCTCATTAAGGGAGTTCCTAGTAGCAAACCCATTCCCAAGGAATACCACTTACTAGGGCACAATGTCAACCACCAAGGTGAAGCAGGGAAAAAGGCATAATGTCCAAGCATATATCATGAAATATAGAGCAATCTAAGATACAACATAATCAAATGGCTTGAATATTGAAATAATTCTCACCATAATATTGACTTGTACCTCATGAAGCAAGGCCCAATGCCTTCCGGAAGCCAGCTGATGTGGTGGATGTCGTCTGCAAAACTGTGACCATATGTGGTGGTGAGTGGGTTTTCCATCTGTGCAAAGGGTATTGCTGGTCATGTAGTCTCTCGAAACTCTATATATACAGCCTAAGGGCCTCGAGACATAATCTCCTTAGCTATCCACAAAATGGGGATAACATCTAGCTCCTACTTGGGGACATGTGCTCGCCTGTAGAGTGCATGAGAACTGCAACATCTCCTAGTAGACTTGTGCCTGCAAGGAAACATCAAAATGCCAAGTGCAGGATGGTCTACTCATCCTTGTTCTCATATGATGATAATAAAAACCCACTAAACTAGAAAAATAAAATTTTGACATTTTTCAATAAATTCTAAACTAAGCATGAAATCAATATGCAAGTAGAGAAAAATGAAAATGAAATGCATCTAAACTAGTATGAACAATCAAGATGATGTTTCCACATATAGGGTTGTCCTAAAAGAACATCACATAATTAAAGTGGGGCAACATCACACAATACCTCATCTTTGAAGGGCTTGATGGCGTAGGATACACGACTTTGTTGGTTTACGCGAAGGTCTCATCCCTAGCTCAACCAACCGATGGTGTATGATTAGGGGTGTGATGTTGTCGATAACTGCAATATCTTAATGACCTTATTCAAGATCAATTTCTTTTGGATATTGCCATCAACAGTGAAATGTAATGGATTCCCCTTCACCCACATTTGTGAATGGAAGAGGCGCTTCCCCTCCCCAGGCTCCTTTGACTCTTCTAGTTGGATCATTGTAGTTGCAATGGTAGCACTAGGATCTGCATCAATGATCCACTTTCCCTTATCTGGCTATAAATCATAGTTTGAGTCAGAGTTCGATTGTTTTTCTTTAAGCTCGACGAACAATGATTGTTTTGATTGAAATTCATTAGCATTGTGCTAGGGGATTTTGTGGAACTCACACCACTTTCTTGTGTCATTCATTGACTTCCCACTACCCTTTTTTGCTTGCATCTTTGACTGGTTGTCTTGAGGTTGGTTCTTCTTGCTCTGTCCTTTGTTCTGTGAGTTAGGGCTACCTTTACCATGCTTTTGTTGCAGTGAATTTGCAAACCCAAACTCCTGGTTATTCCTCTGCTTAAATTTGTGCTCGATTTTGAAAACAGATCGATAATAGGTTCCTAGTGAGGAGATGCCTAAGAAATCCATATTTATTTGGATGTACCTGTTTAGGCCATTGCAGTACTTCAAAACTAGGTGTCATTTAGAGTCCCTGATACCCAACTTTGAGCACAAGGTATGGAAGATATTGGTGTATTCCACCACCAGCTAGTCTCTCTCCTAACGTAGAGTTGTCCATCTTGTGTACTGGTCATCATAGTTTCCAACATGGTAGAATTCCTTATTGAGGGAATAAAAAAAGGCTATCTAAGTGCATTTTGTCCTAAATGTTGTAGAATGATCTCCATTATGTTTCTCCCAATAACTTTCCCACCAATCTTTGACATGGGGAAGGGATTTAAGGAGCGCGGAGGTGATTTTTTTTATGTTGGAATTTTTTTGAACAGAGTAATAACCCTCTAACAGTTTAGACATTTCTCCAAAACATTTGCATCTATCTGGCCTTCAAATAAAGGGATTTCAAAGTTAACTTGCACCTTGAAGGGTGTCACACCTCTGGAATGACTTCTTGTTGAAGATGCCTCATCCACCGTTAGTAGTCGTCGAATGATCTAGGTGAAATTGTCCATCATCTCATTCCTCTATCACGTGAGGGATTTCTCAAGCAACAACTTGAAAGTATCTCCTGCTCTGTCATCTCTCTTTTCTTCCGCCATGGGAGGCCGCTTGGGCCAATGAGAGTGGTCTTCTCCAAGTAAAATTAGTTTGAGACCCAACTCTTTATACCTTGATCTCGTCAGGGACATGCACTGAGAAACAACAAATAGAATATTGCTCTGATACCACTGATCTGAATTGTATAGAGAATGAAATGAAAGACAAGAATATGAATGGAAATGTACATACAAAAATATTGTAGAGAACACAATAATACAGTGAAACCCAAATTCTATTAATGAATGAAATAAGAAAATATTGTAAGATGCAAAATGATACAAACTGGTTAGAATGGTGATAGCTTATCTCCGAAGAGAGAGGTGTCAGCCATTCTCTTTCGCAAGAAGACATTACCAAAGGCTAAAATGACATTTTAACATAAGTACTAGACCCTAAGAAGAAAAAACCCTAAATACCCAAAACCCTAACTATAGGAGATGAAGCAACAAAAGGATTGTGGGCCCCAAGGTGGCTAGTTGATATGTCAACTTCCCGGTGGCACAAATTTTGCATATAATCTATGTTTGGGGCACACAATAACTCATTGGAAAGATCTAATTGAGAAACACAATTTTTGGGAGGCTTGGGAAAGTCATGGTCATTCAGGCCTCCAAATTTCCAAAAAACATTGTTTAAGGCTTCAAAACACCCCCATAAGTTTAGGACCTGGAAAACTTTAGATAAAAAAATTGGCAAGACGGAGAACCGTGTTTAGTTAGTTGAAGAGGTGGGTGACCACAGATGTCCACCTGGATTAAGCTGAGCCAAATACATTGGTTAGGGACTGCTTTTAACTGTCTTGCTGGTGGAAGGAGATAATTATTTCGTACTTGGAGACTTCCTTTCATCCAATAAATGTCCATCGATGAATCACCCATTACTTGAAGCTTATCAATTCCACTATCCAAAGTAGATTTTAGTAAGTAGTTTAAGGCCTTGAATTCCCCTTGGTTATTTGTTCCTCTTCCTATATTACCTTTGAACTGAAATTTGTGTGTACCTGAAAGATATAGAATAAAGCCAATCCCACCAATAGAATCTAGGCATTGATAAACCCCATCGAAATATCCCCAAGTTAAAGACTTGTCCACCTGTATCTTTTATAGAATTCTCTATGGTTTAACCTTATAATATGAAAATAAAGCAGAAACGTGGACAATTACTTGAAAAGTAGGCATCATCTTCTTTTCAAACAAAATAAAGTTTCTATCTATCCATGTTCTCCACGAAATCGAAAAATGGGATTTCCCTAAAGAACTTTAGATCTTGTTGAGTAAACCAAACATTAAGACTCACATATATGGATTCACATCTCCAAAGGTTCTGGATACCCAAAAGCTCCCCGACCTCAACATGGAGTTTCTGAGAAAAATTACAATGCAAGAACAAATATGAAGTGTTTTTCTCACTATACCTGCAAAGTAAACAAATACTTGCACCTGATCTATTCCTTTTTTGGAGGGCTTCCCATGTTAAAACCTATTGTTCAATACAAACCACATAAACAACTTACACTTGGGAGGTACCTTAACTTTCCAAAAAAATTTCCACCACCATTTGTCATCACCTTGTCCTAGTTCGAAAAGAGATGAGACTAGGAGTATAATTTCCCATTGATTAAAATCTTATAACCAATTACCAATTAAATGTATGAAGATGTAAATATACACAAAGTTTCTAAAGGTAACACACGACTTTTATGTGGTGGTCGTATTCATATAAACATCACTTTTGTTTCTGATGAGGTTTCGTGTTAGGTAGGTAGTTAATTATAAGAGAGTTTTTTTTTTAAAATGTGAGGGTGACTTGATATCTTTTAATATCTAAATAACAACTAGACATTAATGCTCAATTAATTTGATGGCACCATTTTTTATTAATACTTCTAACAATAATTCAAATTTGTGTATTAATAATTAAACATTTACACACATGTATATTTATTCTTCTTTAATTCTTTCCTATATCAAATCCCACCGCTTCAAACATTAAAATTGTACCACTTATTCCTAGAGTGTGAGGTGAAATGAATTTCTTTTCCATATTTTCACAAATTTACTAAAATACTATGGCAAAATTATGAATCAACCAAAAAATGTGAACCGACTATGCACACAAATATGTAATAATACGTATATATAAATATAAATAACGAGACATCAAAAAAAATGTGAACCGACTATGCACAAAAATATGTAATAGTAAATATATATAAATAATGAGATATTTAGAAGGTCAATTTAGAAATCAATTGAACATATATATAGTCAATAATATTTAATTTTTCCATTTATGGTTAAAAATAGTAAAATCTTAAAAAACAAATCAACATAAAATGTCTTTTGCTAAAAATATCTCTCCCAACTCCCTTTTCACCCTTTTTAATGAAGATAATTTTTTTTTTTTTTTTCATCTTATTTCTTTCTTCAATCACTTTGACAATTCCATTGCGTGTTAAGAAGATTGACAACTTGAACTTGACACGTGGACAATAATAATAAAAGGTAAAAGATAGATGGTAAATTGTGAAAACAAAGTTGGTGGTTAAAAAGGCAAGCGGTTCGACGATCTCGTCCTCTCAGAACCTCTGGAAAGTGGTCGTAAGTGGCTACGAGTTTACGACCAGGTCCCAGGTTCGAATCCGGGGAAGAGCACAAAGCCCATCAAACAGAAGAGTACTGGTGCGGATGAACGGAGATGAGGAGTGCTTCATATCCACGCAGATTGTCGAGCTGCGATTCGATCCTCTCACCTCTTCTTGTTTTAAGCCAATCGGCACCGCTACCACCACCACGCAGCACGGTTTCTCGTTATTCGCTTGCGTTTGCCAGAGCTTCTTCAGTTAACAGAAATGGACTCCGTGTTGTCGGTGTTTTGTCTGAATTTCGTGGGAGATGTAAGGTGCTGCCTATGTCCCTTGCGTCGAGTGAAAAAGCCCAACAAGAGACGGAACCAGAGTCCATCGAGGATGATGATTCTACTACTGAATTTGCAGATTCGTTAAGAAAGAAAGTTAATAATGAGAATCAAAGGCAGTGGGATAAAAGAGCCGGCAGGAGGAAGGCCGAACGCCATGCCTACTTCTTTGCTGCCGTCGTCTCCAGCGTTGGTATTACTAGCATGGCCGTTGCGGCTGTTTACTACCGATTTGTTTGGCAGATGCAGGTTTACACTTCAATTCTCACCTCCAACTATCACTTCTATCTTTTGAATACTGACACTTCACAATTACGATAATAGACTGTTAATTATTTCACCTCCAGCTGGATATCACACCAAGTTTAGACGGGTCTGTGCTACTGGATATAAATTCTCCGTATCCACTAACTTTTCTTAACGTAATGCTCATATGGGTATATTGCCTTGCTTGTTCTGTAATGGAATTTGAATGCAGGGTGCAGAGGTTCCCTACACAGAGATGTTTGGCACATTTGCATTAGCAGTGGGAGCCACGGTATGTGCAAGTTCTCTACTTGGGCGGTTGGTATTATATTTGGAACTTACTTATTCTAATAATTTCATATATGCTGCTTGTGCAGGTTGGAATGGAATTTTGGGCCCGTTGGGCTCACCGAGCTATTTGGCATGCATCCTTGTGGCATATGCATGAGGTATAACTACAGTTTACAGAAGAAAKGTGGACRATAGTGTTATTTTTTTAAAAGTAGAATCAGCTGTWATWTRTWGAAKTTGTKATTTTGAAAGTTAAAMYAAAGAGCTTTAAAGGATGTGYAGATATGTTTTTGTAAGGKGTTGTYTAAKTTTTGAYATTTKAYAKKTTTAWTKSKATGATATAAATTTGGGTCAAMTAKTAATTTKYTRTTKTTTAAATTGYATTTATGAATRTAAAAATGRATTTATTCTSTCTAAAAAACTAGAAACACTAAAATTATACAAATTTAACCACWMAAATMTWAAGATTCAACAATYCAACAATTTCTTGYMARATTTMAARAAAAATTAAACAAATAAYATMWAAAAAAACTTARAAGGTTAACACTACARCTTMTGTAATTACTAATAATGCTTTTTGYTCCATTGMTTCCAGAGMTGAGACGTGGAGTTGTTAGTTTTATGTCTAATTGAGAATCCACTTTCTTTTGGCAGTCTCATCACAGGGCAAGGGTGGGAGCTTTTGAGTTGAATGATGTGTTTGCTATCATCAATGCTGTTCCTGCCATTGCACTAATGAATTATGGACTCTTTAACAAAGGCTTTGCGCCAGGCCTTTGTTTTGGTGCTGTAAGTACTGCCCACTGTTCATTGAAATTCATACAATTTTTAAATTGGCTGCAATGCTGTTATCGCTGTAAATTTCAACCAAGTAGTTTGACTGATCAGCCAGCTATGTTAAGGTGATTTTCAACAACAGTATGTTAGTTACACTATTATCAAAACTTACCATGCATTTTGAAAAATTCCTCAGGGCCTTGGTATCACCGTTTTTGGGATGGCATATATGTTTGTCCATGATGGGCTTGTTCATTCCCGCTTTCCTGTTGGACCTATTGCCGATGTTCCATATCTTCTTAAGGTAGCAGCTGCGCACCAGGTTTGTTCCTAGATTCCTCATCATAGCTCTATAGATCTGTTCATCCATCTGTGACTTTTACATAGATTTCTTCCAGTCATTAATGAATCTCTTATATATTTGTTTAAATGCAACTGCAGCTGCATCATGTAGACAAGTTTAATGGAGTACCATTTGGTCTTTTCCTTGGACCAAGAGTGAGTTGCTCTCCTTTGTAATTGTTTGTAGTAGTATTTCATATATGGCTGGAATTTTTCAATTGTTTGTAACAGTATTTCATATATGGCTGGAATTTTTCCTGCATGAACTTAAGTGAAGATATATTGTTAGTTTATTGATTTTCGAGTTTTACAGGAACTCGAAGAGGTTGGAGGCCTTGACGATCTAGAAAAATTGCTTATTATTAAAATAAGGGCCTCCAAAAGCTCCAGTGAAGGCTCTGACTTTCCTACTTGAGTTATTTGGCACAGGTGTTACCATTTATATCTTCGTTCATGGACATGCGTAAATTTGTACACACTAAAAGAGTATGCTTTGGAATGTAAATGAGTGTTTGAGATAACAGTCGTAGAAAAATAAGGGGTTTTCTTTTGTTAATAGAGATGAGACAGGGGATCCTTGACATAAAGGATCTAGAGCAATCAGTGCAGATAAGAAAAATCCCCTGCATGTGTACTAAATTGAATTTACTACTAGCAGATAACATTATGGTCCATGCCCTCTTTGCAGGCTTTGTAAACTTTGGTTGAACATGCAGTAACCAGTTCCTTGAAATTCTGCTTGAGTTTTCTCAATGAGGATTTTGTTGTAAAGAACCTATTTTGAAGTCAATTCACACATAGAAGAAAATGTTCAACAGCCTGCATGGAAATGACTCCTGGGTATTTTGTGTCAGATTGAAACATACACTATTGCTTGATTGAAACTAGCAATAAGTTTAGAAATTATATCCATCATGAAATTGACTCGTTTAAATTGAAGATGATAGAAGAGCGTCGGATTGATGAGATATTGATGTCCAAATTATGTAGGCCTTAAAAATTGTCATATGAGGATCTCTGGTAAAACGCTGTAGACTAAGGGCCAAACATCTACGAGTTTACAGAGAGGGTCGCAGGTTCTAATCCGGCGAAGAGCATAGAGCTGATGTGAAGATGGACTATGCCATTCTGGAGCAGATTAGCTCTGTAATATATTTTAGGATAAGAGGCCAAACATTTTTTTAACAGTGGAATTGGTCACGAGGGCTTATAATCATCTGTGCTTAGGGATCGATCCACACTGCTGTCTCTATAAATCGACATCCAAAACATATTGAACAATTTAACCACAACACAAACCTGAACCAAACCGCCCCTATATCGCTGAGTGGCGCCTTCACTTCGGCCAAGCCGCTACGGGCTATGAGAGCCAAAACATTCATTGTGGGGGAACCCAGTGGGAAAAAGGGTCGTATTCGATAACAGACATGCGTATTATCTCTAGATTGTTACAATTATAGTTTTCAAACCTTAAAGTTCGGGTGTTGGAATTCACTAGTTATGTCAAACAGTGTAATTATTAACACAGTGATTTGCTAAATTGAAAATTTTGCACATATGTTTATGGTTATTGGAGGGTATTGCTAACTGGGAATGCTAAAGAAATTCAAAGGAAAAACCAAAGAAGATCATGCTAGAGAGTAAGAAGTTGCCAGAGAAAATGGAAATGGAAGAATCTACTCCATTGCCAGAGGAAATGGATGAGATATTTCATATATTAAACGAAATCAACCATATATTTGTGAACCATGCATTACACGAATATATATATCTCTGAATGAACCATGCATTTAAATGAATTGCATGAGAGCATTAAACGAAAATGAAGACCATGAATTCATTAACTTATAATGCGCAACAAGTATAGACCAAACACGGCGAGGAGAAGTCTGCAATGATCAAGGGTTCAACAACGATCCACAGATAGCAAGATCCAGGGTTCAAGGTTCAGCGATACAGATTCAGTGATGAAGCAGAGAGTAATTACATATGGAGAGATACATTTATGGAGCGAATTTGAAACGCATTGCTAGTAAAGTGAAACGACGGGCCCATTCCACGTCCATATAAAAAAAACCTGACACATTAGGTTTAGGTTTAGGTTTAGTGTTGAATCTTATCCTTCCTTTCTTGACGACGAAGAATATTCAATCTTGATTAAATCTTAGCTATTCACTTAATTTTTATTATTTAAAACACCAAAATTTTAAAACCTGGTTTTGTATATAGGACATAATTTTTTATTATTTAAAACACCAAAATTTTAAAACCTGGTTTTGTATATAGGACATAATTTTTAATTATGGTAGCAAGATTATAACGGGGAATTGAAGTGAGTATTAAGCACAATAACCAGATTTGGCTTTTAATTTTATTTAAATACAAATTAGGTAACAATTAAAAATATTATATTTACAAAATATTTGAGTGTTACTTTTTCATGGTGTTGGTTAGCTGTTTTACAAAATAGTTTTTTTTAGCAGGAATCAGGCTACATAAATTTATACGAATCACTATTTTTTATTGTTCAGAATTCATTTTTAAATGTAGAAATTGATTCAGCATGTTGAAAAACTCCCAAAGGTACTAGGATTCTATAGAAATAATCACTTAAATCTACAAGTCCAACAATTTCTAACCAGATTTTGGGTAAATATCCCCAAAAAAAAATCTTCACCTTTTCCATTACTCTCTTATGTAAAGTTGTTGTTTTTCTTTCATTAAAAACTCTCTTCAATTTAAGTTATACAAATTTATGAAGTAATAGCTTTTTATATTTTGAATACCACTTGTCATTACATTAATATTTTAGGTGTTGTCCTTCTTTATTTTAATATTTTTTTATATTTGAATGTCACGTGTGATTACACTAATTACACATAATTAGTAAAATTTGAATAAGATTACAAATTTGAATACAATCTAATATTGAATTATAGGTTTCATATGGACTTTTTAAGATCATTGAGCAAATCAATGATTATGCTTTTACATTGAACCTACTTTCTTATATGAGAATGTATTCAATGATAAATGCAAAGAAAGTGAATTTTTTTAGCCTTTCATGTAGGATGGTAAAAGAAAGAGCTGATTTTGTCTATAGTGAAAGATTTTACATTGAATGCATTTAAAGAATTGAAGGAGGATATAGTGTGGTAGAAGAAGGTTTGGTTGACTTAAAGAGGATAATGAGCAACATGTTGACTTCAAAGGACATAACCTAAGGAAAACTAAGTGTTATGAAAGAAACCAAATCATGAACATGTTTCTTCATCTTTCCTTAGAAGCTTTTGGAGATGAAAAGCTTCCCATTGGAAAGGTGTGATCAAAATGGATCCATGGAAATTTGAAATGGCTAAGTGTTTATCTCTTTGGTTAACATTGTGCTCAAGAACTCTCAAAGTCATGATTGAAACCTATGCTAGAAGCATTGTGGATAGTTGATGACTAGGACTTGAAAAGCCTTACGGAGTCCAAGGATTGGCTAAGGAAAAGGCCTTGCAAAGGTTACTATAATGCGGAGGCGAGTCTAGCTCCACACTTTGCATCTCACATCTAGACAAGGAAAAAAGGCATGTAGATTGTTGAAATGCAGAAGGGAGAAGAGGAGTTAGAGGGGAGCTTAGCTCCACACCCCACACACCACATCCACACTAGAAAAGTAAGCAAAGGACAAGCTTGTGGAGGAGTGAAGAGGAGTCAAAGGGAAGCATATATTTTCACTCCACGTCCCACATCTCGAGCTAGAGAAGGTGTTGTTCCTCAAACTGTTCTTGGCTAGGGAACAATGCCAAGGCTTTGGAAACCTCCCCACTTTACACTAGTATGAAATAACTAAGTAGCTAGAGGGGGTATCCTTCATTAAATAAAAATGATTTAAATGGAAATGCATTTTCTTACAAATAAGGATTACTTTGAAATTTATGAAAAAACAACACACATCACCGTCTTAACTTAAAATGGGCACCTTTATCCTATCCTAATCATACATTGAGTATAAGTTAAGAAAATAACACAACATGCTTAATTCCATATATTATCGAGTAATACGAAGCTAAAACTTTCACTATATACTATCCATGGAAAGTAGGTTTCTCGAGGAACAAATAATGACCATATCCAAACAAGAAGAACATACAAAAAAACTAAATAAAAATATATCATTCAAAGAGTTTGAAACATGAAATACTCAACTGCAAAATAAGTAAATACTGAATACTTGACATTATCAAAAGTTTTTGTTAAATATTTCAATATACAAAATGTTCGCCTACAAAATCCAAACACATTACATGATAATAATGTATGTTAATTGAGCATATAATGAATTAGCAACGAAACAAATGTACATTCAAAATAAATACCGTGTCTTTAACTACCATGCACATTATCCTTTGAAGACGTCAATACATATAAAGAAAATAAAATAACAAATAACCTTTAATAAAATTAAAGGAAAATATGATGCATTAAAACCAAACAACGAAAAACATATTGTTTAGGATAAGTGGTGAATCCATTGTAAGTCTTCTCAATGTCATGTGTTTTGAACATATAATTCAAAGTATAACAAGTGATGCATGGAAACGCAGTCCCTGTCAGGTTGGAATGGGAATAAATGCACTGCTATGGCGGGACCGAGGGAGAAATAGAATCCCGAAACAACAGAGACACGTGGGAAGCAACTTGAAGTACATGTGGTATCCATGCAGAGGATGACTCGTGCCAGTGTGTCACATGCCAGTCATAAGACATTGGGTTAGTAGATGACCCCCAAAGAACCTCCCGAATTAGTTAATCATAATATCATATTAATATGTGGTTAATATGCTTTTATAGATGTGATACTCCTGTTTAATTTTTTTTCCTGGGGCGTGTATAGTTCAAGTATGGGACTTAGAAAAATTCTGTCTCAATGACTTGAAATAAATGTTCCTGGAAAAAAGGACTAGGAATCACACACATTAAACATTCAAATATAATAAACACAATTTTCTAACATCCAACATAGTTGAAGAAAAAAAAATTAGCATTTCGAAAGCATCCCACAAGGCATTGTCAAAATTGTTCCCGAATTAGTTTTCTTTGAAATTTATCAAAAATTAATAATGTTTGTTACATATTTCTGGAAATTTAAATGCATTTGTCATACAGACTGGGATTGGGGCTCCTGCGGACCATAAAAGAAATAAGTACAAGAAATATGACTGTAGAAAGAAGAAGTGCATGATGGTAGAGAGGAAGCCCTGTAAAGAAGAAATTAGAAGTTATGAGTCTTTGGTTAGAGATTTCTATTTAAAGAGGTAGAATAACTTGATTGATAAAGAAAGAAAGATGTTATCAGTATAGACCACTGCAATCGTGCCAACCGATTGTTTCCCTTCGTCGGTGAGCTTGTCCATTCTCCTTTGGAGCCATTCTTCAATGTAGCTTCTCAGGGGGGCCACGTTGATTTCATCCCGGATTTCTATGTTGAAAAGCTCATTTTCTAATTTCCTTAGATCCATAGAAATACTATGCAGAGCCTGTTCAATTTCTTCATTGTGTGTTGAATAGTCCACTAGCCAATTCTCGACGTCATCTTCACCATATTCAAGGATGCTGTAAAACTTTTCTAAAGACAACCCCTTTAAAATATCAACTTGTTCATTGAAGGCTTGCTTGGTTAAGGACAAGGATTTGAGGATTAAGTTTGGGTTTTGAACCTCATTGGTACTTTTAGCTAAGTCTATTTGGGTCAGGTTTCTGAATAATTCTTCTTTCTTTGATATGGCTTGTTCACATGATTCGACAATGAGCTACATGTTCTTAACTTTCTCTTTCCAACATTATTTTGATTTGATCCAGTTTGGGGAGGGGAGATCCTCTTGTTTTCTTTTAAGATCCAAGATGTTGATGACATGGTTGGCAAAAGGGATCATCATCTGTAGATAGAAACATTCTTCATTTTTAAAATTCATTGGCAAATGTTCGTGCAAATCATTTTCCCTCGTTCAAAAGGAAGCTATATTTTGTGATGTTTCCCAGGTTTCAGTAATTAGCTACATTATTTTCTTGATATTCTTCTCTACATAGCCTCTAAAGGATGTGAGGAGGCTGGAGGATCCTTTTAACTTGCCTGTAGGGTTGGCAGGGACGGTTTTTTCTAAAGGAATTGCAAACACTGGGGTAAAAATCAAAGCCTCCTCCAATTCCTTGATTCGGTCGTTTGGTTTGGCATTCTCTGCTTCAATTCATCCAATAGAATCATCAAGAGCATCTACGATTGCGCGATGAAATCGAGAGATTTGGGACAACTGCATTTTCCTAAGGTTAATCTCTGAACGGGATTTTCCTTTCTTATTTGTTAGATATTTTTTTTCAATAATTAAAATTTTAGATTGGCTGTCAAAAGCAGTCTCTGGAATATGAAGAATTCATCTTCGTAAAAAATGTTGGTCTCATCTATTTCCATTGTCGAACTATGGTGCATCGTGTCCGTGGGAGGATCAACTTTGCAAAACACAACATCCACAGAAGTTTCAAGCTGCGTGTCCTCACTTTCAGTTTCGGGCTCTTCCCCCTGCCCTACAATGTTTTTTCTCTTCTTCGTAACGGGAAGCTTGTGAGAACTATCAATTTTTTCGCGAGGAGGGATCTTATCTCCTCCTCCTTTTAAATATTTCTGGGTTGCTTTCTTACTGGGTTGGGCCATTGAAGCGATACTTCATGATGTCGTGCTCTTGGGAGTGCTAGCCGGGGACTAGACACTCTTCTCACCGGAGCCTTTTCCCTATTGTCTGTACAATTCAGTTGCACTTTGCAATGTATCTACATCACCATCATCAGGAGAAAGATTGTTGTCATCACTGTCTCTGTCTTCGGTCAGGCATCTATGGATAAAAGAGCTATTAAATCCAACTGATAGCAAATGTTCTCGAAAATTCCCATTAGGGTCGAACCCTCTTAGCCTTTCAACATATTTTAGGTTCAAGTTTTTGAAATGGCCTGCGAATTCGTCAATATTGTTGACTTTTCTGAACATGAAGTCCTTGACTTTCTAGGGGCATAGGAATGAACTGTTTTTTTTTCTCTTGCCATTGAAAAAATGAAACCAGTAGTTGTATTGCTTTTCTATTTCTGTAACAAACATCTTGTCCGTGATGTGACATGGAAGGAAAACAAGATTTTACTTGGAGCCGAAGATCATTATTACACTGTAATTTTCCTTTCGTTCAAGTGTCCCCTTCGTGTCCAAAAACTTGGTTTCCTGGCCAGACATCTAGGGAGCATCCTTTCCTAACAATAAATATTTGAAAATCGAGATAAAGTCATTAAAAACCTCATAAAAACAATGGGAGGCCTTGTGCCTCCACAAGGCCTCGTACCAGAATGTTACTGGGTCAAATTCATAGTTTATTTTCTTGGACAGAGACAATTTTGGAAATAGACAACAATGTGCTATTGCGAAAATCAAGTAGGATGACATATAAAATTTATTCTCTTCTTTGAATTGTGACAGTTGGGAACAAATTTCAATGGAAATTAGCTTCCCCCAATAAAAAATGAATTGTTCCTTGACTGTGAAGTACAAAATATAAAGAACTATGTAGGAAATGCTTTCCGTGGATTCTTGTCCCGTTATTCTTGTAAACAACTAAGGAATTTCCCGGAATGGATTTATAAAGGAACTGACCTGCAACTTTGTGATATATTTAGGAACTGTTGTCGAGTATTCAAGGAACTTGGGTAAGAGGTCCAACCCGTTATCATGTTTTTCTAGGAATTTCTTGCAGTCTTGTCCTCTGAAGGCCAATGTTGGTTTCGACAATCTTAACATCTTGCAGAAGACCTAAGGTGACAAAGAAACGAGAGAATGGTTGTGTAGTGGAATAATTATTTGGCTTGAAATAAATTTTCGGTGCACCAAGAGGCCACCTCCTTACAGTGAAAAACCTCAGGGACGCACCCTGCACGAGCGATTCTAGAGGTCCAAATCACTTCATTCTGGGAGAAACAAGATGAATAGTAAGAGTATGCCATGGACCACTGGAAGTTCTGGTCCTCACATCCGAAGATATTCACTGTATCTCCACATAACTGTTGTCGAGTTGCTGCCATAAGTTTATGAGAACGTTCGTTTGCTCCAGATGATGTTTGAAATGAAGAGTTGGAAGGGATAATATAACCCTCCACAAATCTTGGTCCAATGCATGTGAATGAGAGATCTCTTTGAGCCTTTCACTCATTAATGAAAATCTCGACGACTGTTGCATGATGCGCTGTTAGAATTAAAGACTAGTAATTACATACCTAGAAGTGCGAAGATGGCATGTACGACAAAGAGCAATTTAGGATTGGAGATTTCATGAAGGTGCCAACGTGATGGCCCGTGTTTGAGATGAACAATCATAAGGGATAATATAACTCTCCGCAGATCTTGGTTTAATGCGTATTAATGGGAGATCTCCTCGAGCGCTTCGTTCATTAATGACAATGTTGATGATTCCAACATGATGAGTTGTTAGCATGAAAGGTTACTAATTTTGTATTTAGAAAGAAGTACCAAGGTTGTGGGGATGAGAAAGAGCATTTAAGGAGTGTCTAATTATTGAAAGCGGTTGGGTGAGCTTCAAAATAAGGTTACAAGGTACAACCATTAGAGTGTTAGAAAAACAGGACCGTGGAGCAATAAAATAAAACAAATGCAGAAACAAAAAAAACACAGAAGACACACAATACAAGAGAGACACAGATTTACGTGGTTCACCCAGTGTGGGCTACGTCCACCAGAGAAATTGCCAGGTCCTTCCTTTGTTATTATCCAGCAAATGAAGGGATACAACCTACAACAAAACTTGCTGTAACTTCCTCTTCTTTCTCTCACAGTGTCCTCTCTCAGAATACAATATTCACCCTCGTACATAGCCACAATACATTTCCCTCATAAAAGAGGGTTGCCTTCTAGGGAAAAAAACCCTAACATAATCTCTACCATTAGATCTGGGACCTTATAATGAACGGTCCAGATTTACAATGAAATTACAATATACTTTTATAAGGCAATTTTTGCTTCGGGGGCTTCGCCCCCGAACCCCCGCTGGGGGCCCGCTTGCCCCCAGACCCCCTGGACCTCGCAGAGGGGGTACCCCCCCTTTGCACTCCCCCGCGTGGAAGAGTGTACACACTTCTGGGGTGTAAATACTTCATGGGGTATAAACACGGCTGAAAGCAAAGGACCTATGCATCAGGAAGATAATCAGGCTCCACAACCAACAATCTCCCACTTGGAAAATTTCTCATCTTCATCTTCATTCTTGAAGACCAACTGAAACTGAGCAAGAACTCAGTTTCTCCCTGGTTACTCCCTTTGTTAACATGTCTGTAGGATTCTGGCTAGTGTGTATCTTTTCCAGCTTCAATTTTCCATC
>ML778502.1:201304-248998 GCA_009831015.1 Picea engelmannii | reverse complement strand
ACATTTCCCTCATAAAAGAGGGTTGCCTTCTAGGGAAAAAAACCCTAACATAATCTCTACCGTTAGATCTGCGACCTTATAATGAACGGTCCAGATTTACAATGAAATTACAATATACTTTTATAAGGCAATTTTTGCTTCAGAGGCTTCACCCCCGAACCCCCATCGGGGGACACTGCCCCTAAACGCCCGCTGGGGGCCCGCTTGCCCCCAGACCCCCCAGCCGGGGGGATGGACCCCCCGGACCCCGCAGAGAGGGTATCCCCCCTCTGCACTCCCCCGCGTGGAAGAGTGTACATACTTCTGGGGTGTAAATACTTCATGGGGTATAAACACGCCTGAAAGCAAAGGACCTCTGCATCAGGAATATAATCAGGCTCCACAACCAACATAGAGGTGAGGGCTTGAGGGTCAAATTGTATGTCTCAGAACTTTTTGAGTGCAAAACGCATAACATGGAAGAGGGCATGATGGGACCTGTAGAAATTTTAATACAAATTATGTATTGCCTGGATTCTCCTGATCTAACAATTGTATGCCGCTGTTAAATACATAATCGCTTCTACTAAAATTCTTGTGGAATTTAAAACACGATCGCCAATTGCAATATCAAGAAGAGAGATCAATCACACATAACACAGATGTTTTACTGAGAAATCACAAAGCTAAAAACCCCACTATCATATATTATGTATATATCATGGATCATGAAACAATCTCATAGAAAACTCTAATCCAAGAGCTCTTAGTACAATATGCAATCGTCTCACATTGTCATACAAAAATTGACAAATGCATGTGCCAATTTACAACCTTCAGACAACCTGCCTCCTCTGCGCAATCCCTAATGGAAATCTTTGCAGTGAATGAATCCCTCTTGCCTAGGCTACGCATTCCTCATGGGCACATCCAATGTGTGTGTGGTTTCATGAGTGCACTCACTAATGTCATAACTGATAGTCAAACTGTCCCTTTCATTTGTTATCTCAACTGGGTCTCCACTGGATCTGACATGCATGTAGTTAACAATGGTAAATCTTCAGTTGCATGTGAGACCACTGATTGTGAATTAATTAATAATTAATTCACTGATATCTCACTAGTGTAAGTTCAGTTACAATTAGTACAACTGAGCTTAACTCACTCAGCTGAGTTAAACTACTTTACAACTCACATTACTACACATATAACTCTGTTACAACTTCAAATCACTCAGTTACAAATAATTCAACTTGCATGTCCCACCAATCAGCCTTTGAACTCAAATTTCCTATAGCTAACTGATTTTCCACTTCAGTTAACTATTTCCAAGTGCTCATTGAGAATAGATTAATATTTATTGTCCAACTATTATTAAAGGATAATAATAGTCGACATACATCTATAAATAGAATTCTCTCACCATCTATAAATAAACATCATCTATAAATAGAATTTTCTCATCATCTAAAAATAGACTTCCACCTAAAAATAGCCTGAGGCTCCATCCTAGTGTAGGTGCATAATTTTCATTAGGATCTTCTTGTTGAATCTCAACACTCCCTCTCAACAAGAAAGGAATTATCCTTCACCCCGATCATGTTTCTATGGTATTCGAATTTTCTCCTGGTGAGCGCCTTTGTCAGAATGTTTGCATCCTGATATTCTGTAGGAATGTACCGAATCAACATGATCTTCTGATGCACACAATCTATGATATGATAATAACATATATCTATATGCTTAGATCTATCATGAAACAAATGATTAATCGAGAGTTTAATGCAACTCTGATTATCATAATGAATCATTTTCGGATCTAAATGAGAACCAAACAAACCAACCAAGATATTTCTCATCCAGATAGCCTCAGATGCAGCTTGACTCGCTACCATGTATTCTGCTTCTGCTGAACTGAGTGCCACAGATCTTTGTTTCTTGCTGTACCAAGAAACAACTGTAGATCCGATACTAAAGATCCCCCTTGATGTGCTTTTTCTGTCCGTTGGGCTGTCTACCCAATCTGCATCCGTGAAGCCTTGCAAATTCACCTCATTCGTCTATCTGTACCATAAGCCATACTCAGATGTTCCCCTAAGGTATCTCAGGACATGCTTACCCGCCTGCCAAAATATCTTGGTAGGCTTAACTATCACTTGACTCAGCTGGTTAACCACATAGGAAATGTCTGGTCTCGTGTTCACTAGATACATTAGCGAACCCACTAACTATCGATAGACAGTAGCATCCACTACCTCTCCAGAAGTAGCATCCTCTTTCCTCTAGTTTCCTGGAAGAGGAGTATCTATGGGTTTGCATCCCTCCATGTGAAACTTACCTAGTATCTCCCTTGCATACTTGCCTTGAGACACAAAAAGTTCACCATATCGCTGCCATATTTCCAATCCAAGGAAATAATGAAGGAGGCCCATATCCTTCATCTCGAACTCCTTTGCAAGATTCTTTTTGCATGAGTGTATCAACTGCTTATCACCAGTCAGTGTTAAATCATCAACATAAAGAACAATGATTAAAAGCTTACCCTCCACCATTGCATAAACCCAAGTGGGATTCTGCACTGCTTCCTGAAAGGAAGATGGTTCAGTCACAATACATTTTCTCATGAGATCCATGTATCCAGTAAATCGATTAGGAGACTGTCTCTGTCTGCGATGTGAAGTAGGGACTCCTACATTCTGTGCAACATATAGTTTCAATCTACCATCTTCCGTGGTGCGCTTTCTACCATTTTTGATGGATGGCTCTGCATGAGTGGCTTCCTCCACTCCATGAACCTCCTCATGTGGCTAATCCGCATCTTGAGACTCATCTTTGGGAACCAACAGTTCCTCCTCTGCATGCAAGTTTAGCTTCCTCTCAAGCAACAACCGCATGGCTTTCCCCTCATCAAATTTTATATCCCATCGCATAACAATCATCTTACTGCTAGGAAAATACACATGATATTTATGGGGTGTTTCTATGTACCCCGCAAATATCCCAACTTCAACAGTTGGCTCCAGCTTCTTCCTGGCATTCTTGGTCACATGCACATAAACAGATGAGCCAAAAATCTTTAAGTGAGAAACATATGGTTTCTTACCAGTGAAAGCTTCTTCACGTGTACTCATGCCAAGTACTCTATGAGGACAACGATTTTGCACATAAACCATAGTGTTGAATGCTTCTACCCACAAATGCATTGGTAGGCCCTGATCATGCAACATTACTCGTGATGCACCTACGATCGTTTTGTTGTTCTTCTCTGTGACCCCATTTTACTGTGGGTTATGAGGTGCTATGAGTTCTCTTCGAATTCTTTCTTTGCTGCAGAAGTCTTTGAATTCATTAGAGATGTATTCTCCACCATTATCGCTCCTCAGAGCCTTCACTTGCTTCCCTGCCTCTTTCTTCACCAATGCTTTAAACTCATAGAACTTTGAGAATGTTTGATCCTTTTTCTGCATGAAGAATATCTAGAATTTAAGAGAAAAGTCATCAACAAAAATAACATAATACTTATGTTTTGCTGTTGAAGCAATCGAGAATGGTCCACACACATCCGTGTGAACTCTCTCCAGGATCACCGAAGCACAATTCTCCTTTTTATGAAAGGTGGACTTTACATACTTCCCCATGGTGCAACCCTTGCACTAATCTAATTGAGCAAGTGTTCCCATTGAAATTCCAGTAGATATTTGCTGCATGATTTTCAAGGCTCCATGATGAAGATGGCCGAATCGCCTGTGCCATAATTCGCCCTCATCCTAGCTCACCACTTTTTCTGCCTTACCCATCAGGGCAGTGCAACCATCTACCTCCATCTTGTAGAGATTCTTAACTCGAATCCCTATCTTCTTGACTTGACCCGTTGTTTTATGTCGCAGAAAAGATTTTCCATCACTGAAAACAACGTCATAACTCTGTCCTCCAACATTGCAACTGAGACCAAGTTTTTCTTCAGACCTGGAACATGCATAACATCTTTCAATTGAAATGGTTTACCTGAATCCCTCTGAAAGGTAATGGTACCAATGCTAGTCGCACTGTATCGTCCATTGTCTCCCATCTCTATATGCATTTTGAGATCTTTCTCCTCCAAGTCACTGAAAAGCTCCTTATCTCCTGTCATGTGGAAGGAAGTACCACTATCCAAATACCACACCGATCCCAATGCACTTGACACCATGCATGCGATCGAGGAGAAGTAAAGTTCAAATTGTGAGGCAAGGGCCTCACCAACTGCAGCTCCAACAACCTTCTTGTTCTTCTTCTTCCGCAGACAGTTAGTAGCAAGATGCCCATGTTCGTGACAGTAAAAACACTTCACTTTGGACAAATCCAACTTCTTTCCTTTAGACTCAGATTTTGAATGAAATTTCTTCCCCTTCCCTTTCCTTTCATTAGCAGCCAAAGCACAATCCTCTTCATCATTATGTTTTGATGAATATCCATCTCTGGTGTTCCACCCGAACTCCTCCTGCGCTTGATCCAACCATAGTCGTTCCCAATCTGACAATTTTTCCCTTACATTGACAGAGTCTTGATAATTGTGCCAATTCTTGGGAAGTCCTAGGAGAGCCAAGTTCACCAAATCATCATCAACGACTATTATTCCCACACTCCCCAGCTCATCCCAACATTGGACAAACTTCGTGAGATATTTTGGAATGGAGTCGCCCTTCTCCATCTTGATCTTCCTGAGTTTATCTTTGAGCGTCAATTTCCTATGGTCGCTGCTATTTTGGAATAGATCCATCAAAGCCTTCCACATTGCATATGGTGTGGCTTTCCCATGGAGGTTTGAGACAATGTGGTCTCATACTCCCTCTAATAGGATCCTCCTCGCCTTTTCCACTTTCTTTTGCCATGCATCAAGATTTGCATCATCTGTAGCATTTGGCTTAGGAACATCCTTGTCAATGAATTCCTTCAAGCCATTGTCTTCGAGTATTGCCTCCATCCTGTCCTTCCAAGAAATGTAGTTCGAGCTGCCCTCGAGTGCATACTCTAACCTCAAGCCATTGAAATCCATTTTGATCTTGAATCAGCTGTAGCACCAAGAAATTCTTTTTGCAAATTCGAATTCTATCCAATCACAAACTCAACTTCTTCAATCTTCTACGCTCTGATACCATGTAGAAATTTTAATACAAATTATGTATTGCCTGGATTCTCCTGATCTAACAATTATATGCCACTATTAAATACATAATTGCTTCTACTAAAATTCTTGCGGAATTTAAAATATGATCGCCAATTGCAATATCAAGAAGAGAGATCAATCACACATAACACAAATGTTTTACCGGGAAAGCATAAAGCTAAAAACTCCCCTATCATATATTATGTATATATCATGGATCATGAAACAATATCATACAAAAATATAATCCAAGAGCTCTCAGTACAATATACAATCGTCTCACACTGTCATACAAAAATTGACAAATGCATGTGCCAATTTACTGCCTCCAGACAATCTGCCTCCTCTGCGCAATCCCTGCCAATGGAAATCCCTGCAATGAATGAATCCCTCTTGCCTAGGCTACACATTCCTCATGGGCACATCCAATGTGTGTGTGGTTTCATGAGTGCACTCACTAATGTCACAACTGATAGTCAAACTGTCCCTTTCACCTGTTATCTCAACTAGGTCTCCACTGGATCTGACATGCATGTAGTTAACACTGGTAAATCTTCAGTTGCATGTGAGACCACTGATTGCGAATTAATTAATAATTAATTCATTGATATCTCACTAGTGTAAGTTCAGTTACAACTAGTACAACTGAGATTAACTCACTTAACTGAGTTAAACTACTTTACAACTCACATAACTACACATATAACTCCGTTACAACTTCAAATCACTCAGTTACAACTAATTCGACTTGCATGTCCCACCAATCATCCTTTGAACTCGAATTTCCTATAGCTAACTGATTTGCCACTTCAGTTAACTATTTCCAAGTGCTCATTGAGAATAGATTATTTTTTATTGTCCAACTATTATTAAGGGATAATAATAGTCGACATACATCTATAAATAGAATTTGCTCACCATCTATAAATAGACATCATCTATAAATAGAATTTTCTCATCATCTAAAAATAGATTTCCACCTAAAAATAGCCTGAGGTTCCATCCTAGTGTAGGTGCATAATTTTCACTAGGATCTTCTTGTTGAATCTCAACAGGATAATCCAGAGGTCAATTTGTATATCATGGAGCTTTGGGTACTGTTTGCAGGCCATGGAACAATGGAAGCGCAATCGTGAGCCTTTGTGTCTGAGAACCCGCAATCAAAAAAGTGGCTTAAGTATGGAATAAGGAAATGGTTGGCCATACTCGTTTTCACTAATATATTGAAATTTGTAATAGATATCCCATTACCTTGAAAGTTCTTTTCTGCATGTTTCTGGACAAGTTCTGTAGTGATAGTCAATGTGACTGTCTCGTCGAGCGTTTTTATTTTTAATGAAGGTTTGTATGGTTGTTGCATGATGCACTATTAGCATTAAACCTTGGTTTTTGCATACTTTGAAAGAAGTGTGAAGGTAGCGGGCACAATAAATAGTGACTAAGAATTTGAGATTTTGTGAACCCGCCAACCTGAAGATTTGCGAAAGAGATTCCATGAAATGAGCAAGTATGGAAAGTAGTCAGATTATCTTTAAACTAGGGTGACAATGGTTCCCTAGGGGACATGACTTCCCAAGGGTCAAATTGTATGTCTCAGAACTTTTGAGTGCAAAATGTGTACCACGGAAGAGGTGATGATGTGGGAGTCCGACGATCAATTTGTATATGACAGAAGTGTGGGAGATATCCTCGAGCCTTTCACTCATTAATGACATGTTTAAGGTTCCTACATGACAAAGTGTTAGCATTAAATATTACTAATTTCATATCCAGAAAGAAGTATGAAGGTGGTGGGGACAGGGAACATCAATTAAGGAATGGATAATTATCGAAAGCGGTTGGACGAGCTTCAAAACAAGGCTACAAGATACAACCAGTAGAGGTGAGGGCCCGAGGGTCAAATCGTATCTATCAGAAGTGTTGATAATAGAACGTGTAAAACAAAAGAGGGCATGATGGTGCATTCCTGCGGACACATTGTATATTGCAGAACTCTAGGTACTGTTTGCTAGTCGTGAAACATTGGAAACACAATCCTTAGCCCGCCAGTCCAAGAACCCGCAATCGAAAAAGTGTCTAAGTATGGAACATGGAAATGGTAGGCCAAACTCGATACACAATGGTTGCAACATGTACAACCATGGAAATGTACCATGTCATGAACATACAACCAACTTGTGGCTAAGTACTGAAAGGAATGACATATGGTCAGGCTCATGGTGGGGCATTCCAACGGACAAATTGTATATCGCGGAACTTCAGGTACTATTTGCAAGTCACGGAAGATTCGAAACACAATTTTGAGCCCGTCAATCCAGGAACCTGCATTTGAAAAAATGTCTAAGTATGGAATAGGGAAACGGTGGCCCGGACTTGTTTTTGCTAATATATTGAAATTTGTAATAACTTTCCCATTACCTGGAAAGATATTTTTTGAATGTTTCTAGACGGGTTGTGTAGGGATAGTCGATGTGACTATCTCCTCGATGCTTCTGCTTATTAATGATGATATTTAAGGTTGTTTCATGATGAAATCTTAGCATTAAACCTTTGTTTTTGAATATTTGGAAAGAAGTATGAAGGTGGCTGACACATGAAACAATGACTAGGAATTGGAGATTTGGTGAACTCGCCAACCCAAGGATCCAAAATAGGGTGACAAGGTTTCCCTAGAAGACGTGAGGCCCCAATGATTAAATTGTATCGCTCGGAACATTTGAATGCATAATGTGTAACACAGAAGAGGGGACGATGTGGGAGTCCGACAGTCAATTTGTATATCGTAGAGGTCTGGGTGTTGTTTGTAGGTCATAGAACAATGTAAGTTAATCTAGAGGCTCTAATAATTAATGTTCATTGGGAAGGGCACAATTGTGGTGGGGATGGAAGGGAGCTATAAATGGTTTGAAACTTTTTATGAACCTGGGTAAAGTGAAGCTTACGAGTTGGAGGAGCCCAGGGTGGAATTATAGATCACATAATTTTTTGGGTGCAAGATGTATATCACAGAATAGGTGGGAAATTTGGCTAAGTATAGAAAGGAACGATGGTCATTTCGAGTACTGTAAATGACGGTTTAATGCGTGTTAATGGGAGATGTCCTTGATGTTTTTTTCTTGTTAATGCCAATTGTTTCATACTAGTGTGTTCAGTTGTCACTAGTAAAACCATAATTAATGTGCATTGGGAAGGGCGCGAAGGTAGTGGGGATGGAAAGAAACGATAGATGCTTTGAAACTTTTGTGAACCTTGGTAGAGTGAAGCTTGCAATTTCGAGGAGTCTGGGGTGGAATTGTAGATCACGAAAGTTTTGAGTGCAAGATGTATATCGAGGAAAACAAAACCATAAAATTGGCTAAGTATGGAAAGGAATGACGGTCGGTCGGACTTGTCATGTGATGATATAGATGGAGATAAATATCTATCAGTCCGCCAACCCGAGAACCTGGGATCATAGAAAAGCGACTAAGTATATAACCAGAAAGAGATAATAGATGGGAAGAAGAAAAGAGAAAAATGGCTAAGTATCTCACATAACAACATCTATTGTTCATTTATTAATGCCAATATTTTTGAACCCCTGCTGAGTTCTCACTAGTAAAAGCATAAATTGCAAATCAAAAAAGTTTTTGGGTGCAAGATGTATATGACGAAACAGGGGGAATAAGTATTCGATACCGCAAACCTAGGACCCGGTGGTTAGATAATTGGCTAAGTATTGAAAGGGATCATGGTCAGTTGGGATCATGGTGTGAAGATGTAGATGAAGATGAGCATCTGCCAATCTGCGAACCCGGGAAGTCGTGATCATAGAAATGCGACTAAATATAGAACCACAAAGGGATAATAGAGGGGAAGAAGATAAGGAAAAATTGAAGGGAATTTGTTTATATTTATTCCAATAGTATTCATGTTAATATATATTAATAGATTGTTTGTGGTTCAAATGTAAAACATCTTCCAATTTGCAGGGTGTTTTTCGGTTCAAAAAATTCATTGAAACCCATAAGCAATAGAAAGAAAAAAAAATAAAAATTATATATATATATATATATGACATAACATTTTTTATATCCACATATATTATCAAATAGAAGACGCTGTAATATATGTAGAATATTGAATAGGAACATGACATCAACACCTGAGTTGCCTTGTTGAAATAGAGTCATTAATTCATTCTATTGACGGGACCCCGAATAATGAAAGAAGGATAGGTCCTCCCATTTATTTATTAAGTATATGGTGGGTGCCACATAAGTTATTTGAAGATTGGTTGTTGTCATTGATGTCCACCCTAGTCATGGGTTTTGGACCACAAGATTGATAAATTTATTTGGACATGAAGGACAATGCACATGAATATACAACACCCATGAATGGATAGTATACATCATGATGTTTCCAGTGGTATGTGGCACATCACGTGGATCCTCATGGTTGAGGAGAAATGAATTTTTGAAGATGACAAAGTGAATTGAAGAAGGAAGTATATGTAGGCCCTGAAAATAATTACAAAATAAAAAAGTGTTAGGTCGGCCCTAATGTTAAAAGGAAGTGACATAAATGGTATAAATAAACATCATTATACATTCATTTGATACAATTCAAATTTCAGAGGTAATAAGAAGAAAAGAAGGCTGGATTTCAAGGGAGGATGAAGTCTTTTGATGATGTGTTCTAAGGTATGTTATTTTCAGGTCATCTTACTATTTTTTCTATAATTTTTTTTATAGAATGATTCAGATGGTGAAATCGCTATGGTATTAAAAATACATATCAAGGTACCTCTGGTAAAAATTTCAGCTCTTGATTCGCTATAATTATGGAGATACACTCTAAGGAAGATAGGGTTTGTGACCAATCCTGAAGTTAGTCAATAAACATGTGTTCCGAGTAAAACAATCATAACGTTTTCATACAGAATCCAAATGCAGTGGGACCACATCCATTGGAAAGAGTATGGACTTTAGTTTATTGTGTGTGAGTTTTAGAATCATATGTTAAATATTGAGCATGGAGCACGCTGTACAAGTTGGGTCTTCTGAACATATCAAAATTAAATAAAGTCTACCATTCTTTCTATAACCTCTTTTTGGGGAGGATTCAAGAAGTGAAAATTGGAGGAGTTTCAAAGAATACATTGAGTAATATTATCTACAGGATCAGAGTACTCCAAGAATTTAAGAATTGAAAAAATTGAAGAAGTCTCAGGAAGCATTATGAGGTTCTATGTGATGATTGGTTGATGGTGATGATTTAATGTAAAGTTTTATTATCTCTCATATATTCTTGGGTAGAAGGAAGGGGCAAGGATGGAGAGTTCAACTCTCTCTTGATATTCGAGGATTGTATCTTCCTCTTGGAGGTTTATCCCTCCCTCTACATTTGGAAGCTGTAGCTACCTTTGGAAGTCATTACTTCCCTTGAACAATAAACTATTGATTATTTCTCATATATTGTGCATGGTGTATTATGGTTTATTGTTGTAACTCTTATACTATTGTTCATTTCTCATTGGATATAGTTGAATGGTTTAAGTATAAGTTGATTTTTTTTAAAAATTGTACTTGATACTGATTCACCCCCTTCTCAGTATCAACATAAGTATGGCCTATCACAAATTATTCTTCCATGTAAAAGGTAAGGATCGAGTATAGTAGCTTTCATTTAAATCGAAATGTTGGGCAACATAAAGAAAATCTTATCATGCATGTTTAACCACACACACACAAAAAATACAAAATAAAATAAAAAACAATATCAGACATTGGAAAACACCATACAAAAACCTCAAATATTCTATATTCAGATAAACTGGGTTACAAAATACAACTGAGATTATTTCCCAAAATAGCTGTCTTGAAATAGTTCAACATATATTCTTTGGAATTTAAATGCGTTTTCCATAATCACTGTGATTGGGGCTGCCGTGGATAAAAAAAACAAATATGTACAATAATCAAGCCCGTAGACAACCTTTTATAGATTTCAACTTGATCATCAAATGCTTGCCTGGTAAAAAACAATGAGTTGAATATCAATTTCGGGTCTTGGACTTCATTGGTGCTGCTAGCTTGATCTATCCCAAATTCTTGAATAACTTGTCTCTTCTAGATATGGCCTACTTGCATTAGCTGTTTATTCAACATTCCATACTTTGCTAACTGTTAATTTCCCTCTATCGTCGAAAACTTGGGGTTTAAGGTGCCTTCCTTGTAATGTTCCTGGTCATCAACATCTGAGACAACTTAGAGATGTGATTCAGGCCCAATTCAAAGATGAGGGAGTGGTTTTATGTGACATCAGCTTTGGGGGAAAAAAATCATGTTAGCCAACAAAAGCTGAGACAAAAAAAATTCAAGTATGTTGTGATTGCTATTCTCCCTGTATTCGATCATATGTTTGATTGAAAGGCCTGTCTGAAGATTTGTATGTTGAATTTCTTTGTTTTATTGTTGTAAATTGGAAGGGATGTTCAAGTCACCTACAAAATGCTCCTCTGTTGAAGTACATAGCTTCTTCCAACAACACAGATCTGGAAAGTGTATCAAATGTTGTAGATCACATCAGAATATATCTTTCATCATAGGGGTGGTAGACATCGTGGCTCAAAAAATGGTTTGGAATATTCGGTAAAGTGAGGCCAAATATTACTCCATGCCTAAATATACTCAGAAGGAAATTATAAATTTGGATCCTCATGAAGGTGAGAAACTGTATGCGTGTTTGAATCAACATTCTAAAATTATAGAACCTTTTATGACAAAGTTGTAATAGACTTGTCATACAACCAACTTCTATGTCAAATATTGTTGAACGACCTATGGATGTAGTAATAGACTCGACATACAATCAAATTTCAATCACTACTGATACTAATGTCAAGTGTAACAAGTCGTGATCCCAGGCTCTAGGTAGTTTCAGCTTCAGGCATCCACACTGGCGGTGACTCCAGGATCCAGATAGCTTCAGCTTTAGACATCGACACTAGCGGTAGAAATGGGAACAATGCCATTGACTGCAGTGTGGTAATGTGGTGAACACGCATGCCTGTCATTGTCAAAGCACTTAGACTGCAAGATTGTCAGACCTGCAAAGAGCATCAACTTTAGTGTTTCTTTGTCACAAAAATTACAATGTTGCTGTGAGTCCATAAATCTTTGGAGGTTGGGTGTCCTCTGCGATGATGACCTTGAAATTAGGTACATGTCAGACATCTATTATATGGTATTGCATTTTTAATGCGATTTCCATAGTGGATGACGACTCGATTGCATTGGCACAAGCAATATTAATTGTGTGATTAATTAACATCCTTGAAGGACGTGAATCCTAAACAACGCCTGAAACTTTTTGAACAACTGTGTGTTAAAAAAAATACATTTTTTTATATTTTAAGAAATAAGAAATTGTATTTTCTATGTCTAACATTAGGTTGCATACATAAACCTTTTTAATTTAACTAGAATTAATATATAGTCAACTCACATTCCCATAAGAGATCAAATTCCCTAGAGCTAGTTTATTTCCATCATGTTGGTTGGGATAGAAGGATCCAACACCAGGACAAAGAAAGAAGGTAGCAATAAAAGCACATATGAAAACACAAGGTGGTGATGGAAGCTCTCTGTGACTAGGAAGGCACTCTGTCCTTATTGATCTGTGATCCTGATGAACAACTTGAGAGGCACTTGTGGCGAGGCCATGGTGATTTATTTGATCCAGACAAGGAAATACTTCAAGCATCGAGCAATTCCTTTTTTTTTTTTCAAATATCATATCTACTGCAATAAAAGAAACACATTCCCCTTATTCAAAGCAAGGGAAACAACAAGAAGATTGATATTCGGTGGAAACAACTCTGGAATATCCTAATACATCAAGGTCTCTTCGAAAGAATGAAACAAAATGATTACATGAAGGTAGTAGTAAAAGGTGATTTTCTTAAACCAAATCATTACCTGAACACGTCAAACTTCTTGCAGAAGGTGGTAGTATAAAGTAATCTTCAAAAAGTGTTGCAAAGTCCATAATCCATAATTCCTTCCCATTAAATTTTCCCAGTTACATGTCGGTGCAGGCATCATAAAATTTTGAGAGCCTCGTTCCCTGGTTATATACCCACCTTCAACTATGAGGAGAATATTCTTGCAAAGAGCGGCAAGATCTTTGACCCAGATGCAACCATATGCATAGGAATAGTGAAAAAAATGTGTAGTACCGATAGAAAGTTGATTGTATGTGGAGTCTGTTACTACATCCAGAGGACGATGAACAAACTTTGATAAAGAATCCAACTTTCTATCAAGTTTTTTACCACATCCAAAAGTTGCTCAACAAACTTTGAATTAGAAACTTCTATAATTTTAGGATGTTGATTCAACCACCCATACAGTTTCTCACATTCGTGATCACGATCCAAATTTATAATTTCCTTCTGAGTATATTCGTGGGTGGAGTAATATTTGGCATCATTTTTGAATATTCTAGACCATTTTGCAAGCCACGATATGTGCGAATCCTCTGAAGAAAGATAAATTCTTGTGTGCTCTGCAGGATTTGATACATTTGCCAAATCTGTGTTTTTGGAAGAAGCTATATACTTCAATGAAGGAGCATTTTTCAGGTGACCTGAAAGTCCCTTCCAATTTCCAGTAACAAAACAAAGAAGTTCAACATACAAATCTTCAAGTAGGCCTTTCAACCAACCAAAGCATCGAATACAGGGAGAATACCAATCAGAAGATAATTTTTTTTTGTGTCTGAGTTTCTGTTGGCTAACAGAGTTTTTTCCGCTCAAAGCTGACGACACATAAAACCATTTTCTCGTCTTTCAATTGGGCCTGAATGAAATATCTAAGTTGTCTCACATGTGGATCACCAAGAACATTACAATGAAGGCACCTTAAAGCCCAAGTCTTCGATGATAGAGAGAAATGGGAATAAGTATTTAAAATGAACGCTGGAGGATGATAGTATAATCTTCCATAAATTTTTGTTTAATTCATTTTAATGGAAGATGTCCTCGATCTTTTCACTTATTAATGTCAATCTTTTCGAATATGTGTGTTGAATAGTCACTAATAACATGAGTTAACATTTCCATATGCAAACAAATTCTCAAATATGACAACCTGTAATATATGCACAGTATTAAAGAGGGACATGACATCAAGACCTTTGTGGATGGCAGCGGGGTAGTACAATATTTCACTGTTACTATGATGATGTCTTAAAAAAACTAAAATAACCAACAATTTTTTCCAATTCAAGATGGACGCCAAAAAAGTCACCAGATGCCATAATATTCTCCTATTAATGCGATGTCCTCGAGCTTTCCGCTTATTAAAGATAATATTTTCGAACCTGTCTGGTGAGTTGTCACTAGTAAAAGCATAATTAATGTGCATTAGGAAGGGTGTAAGGTGGCGGGGATGGAGGGGAGAGAAAAATGCTTTTAAAATTTTCTGAACCCGGGAGTCCGTGAACCCACAAAACTTTGAAGACTCAACTAAGTATGGAAAGGTGGGTCAGACAAACAGAGTCATCATAGGTAGAGTCAGGATTGTGAGTTCAAGGAGTCCGGGGTCGAATTGTAGATAATTGAAGTTTTGGGTCCAATATGTATACCCCAAACACGGGGCTCTAGAGTTTGATAGTGCCTATCCCTGAACCCACGTTCATAAAATTGGCTAAGTATGCAAACGAACAATGGTCAATCAGATTCGTGACGTGAAGATATATATGGGGATGAGGATTTTTTAGTTCTCTACCCTGAGAAATGGTGAGCACAAAAATGAGACCAAGTATAGAACCAATATTTTTGAATATGTGTGCTGAATAGTCACTAATAACATGAGTTAGCATTTCCATATGCAAGCATATTCCCAAATATGAAAACCTGTAATATATACATAGTATTAAAGAGGGACATGACATCAATACCTTTGTGGATGGCACGGTTGTGGATGACAGTGGGGTAGTACAATATTGCATTGTTACTATGATGATGCCTTAAAAAAACTAAAATAACCAACAATTTTTGCCAATTCAATATGGACGCAAAAAAAACATCAGATCCCATAATATTCGTCCATTAATGTGTTTTAATGGGAGATGTCCTCGAGCTTTCTTCTTATTAATGCCAATATTTTTGAACATTTATGGTGAGTTGTCATTAATAAAAGCATAATTAATTTGCATTGGGAAGGGAAGAAGGTGGCAGGGATGGAGGGGAGCGAAAAACGATTTTAATCTTTTATGAACCCAGGAGTCCGTGAACTCGCGAAACTTTGAAGACTCGAAAAAGTATGGAAAGGCGGGTTGGTTAGACGGAGTCATCGTAGGTAGAGCTAGGATTGTGATTTCGAGGAGTCTGGGGTCAAATTGTAGATCATCAAAGTTTTGGCTGCAATATGTATACCCCGAACACGGGGCACCAGAGTTTGATAACGTCTATCCGCGAACCCTCGTTCATAAAATTGGCTAAGTATGAAAACGAATGATGGTCGGTCAGACTCGTGATGTGAAGATATAGATGGAGATGATGATTTGTGAGTTCTCCACCCCAGGAACCCGCGAGCATAGAAACACGACTAAGTATAGGACCAGAAACGCATAATAGAGGGGAAGAACAAAAGGGAAAAACAAGTAAGTTTAAAAGAGGAAAAAAAAGAAAGACAAGAAATTTATCTCTCACACAACAACACTTAGTATCATAACTATGAAGACATAGAAACACATTAACTATGGGAAAAACATTCTCAGCTATGAAATATAGTTTGAGCTTGACAAACTCTGGTTTAAGTCAAAAGAGATGTTGTTTATATCTACTACAAAAATTTTCATATTATTTTAGCTTAATAATATTTTTTGGTGGCCCAACTGAAAACCATGTTCCAATTTGCATTTCTTAGATGGAGATGTGTTTGTGAAGAAACCAGTGAACAAGTACAAAGAGGCTCAATTGTGGCTGTAGGAGGTCAACTCTGCAAAGTTGAATCACACAACAATAAGAAGCATCCAACGAACCAACGAGAAAACATCAACTTGTCAACCAGGAATGCCGGTGAAGAACAATATTGTCCAAATTTACTGTAGACAAGATTGTATAAAAAAATCAGAGGAATATCTTGTAACACGTCTGTTAAGCAAACATTTTAGGATGCGAGGCCTGACAGGTACACATGTAAGACTGTGAGGACCGTGAAAAGGCCTCCCACTGTGTAAACATTTAAGGAAGCTGCAGTTTGCATGGTTGGCATTCTGCATCTGCAATTGGAACACCTCCATAACACCCAATGACATATAAAAAAGGAAATCAAATTTTCTCTTCGCATACGAACATGTTCCGAAAGAGGATTTTGAGTCAGGCATCTCCAACATTTAAATTTTTCACTTGAAAATTGGAAATAGAAAACAACAAAGAAACAATAGGAATGTAAACCTAGTAATGAAACCCACCTGTCAATGGGGAATGACATAAGCGCAATTCCAATCGTGGTTGAAAAATCCCAAGCGTGCAAACTGCAACAACAACAAAAGGAAAACACGAGCAACAACAACAAGAAAACAAGAAACCAATAAAAAAAACGAGCAAGCATCAAACAATGAACCAGTAACGCTGCTAAAGAGCAATATTGCCCATATTCACTGTAGACAAGATTGCAGAAGAAAAAAAAGAAAAAAAAATCAGACGAAAATGTATTGTAACAAGCCTGTTAAGAAATGCAGGAATGTAACCGCAAAATCAAGACCCACCAGTGAATGGAGAAGGACAGAATTGCAGCCCCTAACATGCAAATTGCAACAATAGGTCCAACTGCAGATGCAGGACCCCAACCTTGCAAAATTGAAGAAAAAAAGAGCAAGCAACAAACAACAAACCAATGAACAAGCACCAAAAGGCCCAACTGCAGCTGCAGGACCTCAACTCTACAAAGTTGAATCAAACAACAATAAGAAGCACCCAACGAACCAAGGTGCAATTATCAACCAACCAACTAGGAATGTCGTTGAAGAACAATATTGACCAAATTCACTGCACACAAGATTGTATCAAAAAATAAGAGGAAAATGTATTGTAACACAACTGTTAAGTAAACATTTTAGGCTGTGAGGCCTATGAGGTAAATATTTAAGGATGTGAGGAATGTCCAAAGGCCTCCCACTGTGTAAAAAATTAATAAATTTGCAGTTTCCACGGTTGGTATTTTTCAATACTGGGAGCGATCAAAATCCTCTTGTAACCTATATTTGTATGTGATTACTACAACCAGAGAAGCAGGACTGTAATGTTGTCTTCGTCTCATTCTTGATTGCCAATGTTTGACACAGAACCCACCTCCATTGCAGCCACAGTGACATATAAGAAAAGGAAATCATATTTTCTCCTCACATACAAAGATGTTCTGCAAGAGGATTTCGACTCAGGCATCTCCAGTATTGAAATTTATCACCTATAAATTGCAAATAACAAACAACAAACAACAAATAGGAAGCTAAACATGGCACCAAAACCCACTGGTCAATGGGGAATGACAGAAGGCCAATTACAATCGCAGTTGCAGAATCCCAAGTGTGTAAACCATAACAAGATCAACAAGCAAACAAGAACAATAACAATAGGAAAACAAGAAACCAGTGAACAAGCAAGGAGAAAGCATCAACTAGTGAACCAGAAATGCCGCTGAAGAACAATATTGCTCATATTCACTGCAGAGAACATTGCATAAAAAAAATCAGAAGAAAATGTATTGTAACATGCCTGTTAAACATTTAAGGCTGTGAGGCCTGTTAGGTAAACATTTAAGTCTGTCAGGACCACTGTGTAAACATTTAAGAAAGAATGCAGTGTGGCAGGTCTGTTACGTACGCAAAAACAATTATTATATTAATTTATAATAATATAAAATAATAACAACAATAAAAAAATAGTAACAATAGTTCGAACAATAGAGGCTATGCAAAAATATTTTTATTCAAAGGACAAACTAATATGAAGTCAACTAATAAAAAACTGACTCTCTATGCTCAAAACTTTGGATATCTAAACATTTAAAAAAAATAGTAAAAATTCAGAAAGACCATAGATGATCAAAAACTTTGGATATGCTAACATATATAACATTGGGAATAACGAAGTTGGAAATAAGACCTCCAATCTGTTATCCAATCAGATCATGACATATATGGTATTTTTTAATATATAAAAATCAATGTTTTTAGTTCACTAGTTCCAACAATAGTGATTATGCAAATATTTTTAGTCAAAGGACAAACTAATATGAAGTCAATGAATTATCGATCACTATAGTCCCTCTACACCTTCAACAGGGACTAATAAACCCTCATTAGAGTGAGTTCCGCATAAATCAATGTATGAATTTTGCAAATAAAATGTCGACCCCTCCTATGAATTTTTTATTGCTTAAATAAACATCTAACCCTAACCACTTATCTAACTACCCTTTTCGACAAAGACTAATTTTCACGTAGAAATTGAATCCCAAGAGATTCGTTTTGAATGGATATTACACTAGTTGTCAACTTGGGGACAAATTCTAGACTTTATGATTGCAGCTAAATAACGCCTTTTTTCCTGTTGTAGGCGTGACCTCCTTTCCCTTTGATATGATTCCTTTTTATTTAAGTGGTCCTCCTTTTGATTTTTCCGATGACTTCTTTCTCTTTGGGTATGATCACTTCCTATTGAAACTTTGGTTTGATATGATTCCTTTTTCTTTAGGTGGGTCTCCTTTTGATTTTGCAAATGACTTCTTTCTCTTTGGGTGTGATCACTTTCTATTGAAACTTTAGTTTTGTTAGAAATTGGGTCTTTGACCTATAACAATTTGATATGATTCCTTTTTCTTGAGGTGGGTCTCCTTTTGATTTTGCAGATGACTTCTTTCTCTTTGGGTGTGATCACATCCTCTTGAAACTTTGGTTTTGTTAGCAATTGGGTCTTTTACCTATAGCAATTGATTTGTTCCACTCCTATGTTATAGGATAAGTGTGTCTTAACATATTATTGTATAATAATTCAAGATCAATATGAAGATAAAAAGGAACTGGTGGTTGTACTCGATACAAATATTTAACAAGAGATAGAACAAACAAGTCACAACATAATGAATCTATGATTTGTTATCGCTTTAATTGATGATGTCTGCATCATCACAACATGCTGCTAGGACACTATCGTATACATGATTTGGATACATTCAAAGATATTATGTCCATGGTAAAAGCAAACCGAATTGACAAATTGGCATTGTTTCCCCCCAGGAGTAACCACTTCTAGAGGCACCCTAGCAAGGGGTATTGTGTTGTTGATTGCATAAGCTCTCTTGCTCATATTTTCCAGACTCAGACAACTCTTTCAGTTTCTCCTTCATATATGTGATTGTCCTTGTCGAGCCATGGTATATCAGTTCTCCTGCCTCACACCTCAGATGACAGATGCACTTGGTACATTATGCTTTCAATATACATGGGCATAATACTTTGGTTTAAGATGTTATACTTCATATGTTGTGCTTTTCTCTCATTGTATTGGTTCAACATTTAGAAATGGTGCTATAACTTCTAAGCTAGTCATGAAAGTGGTGAACATTGAAGTGTTATCTAATAACAAGTCCATAACATTAACAATTTTATATTTTTGCTCATATTACCATGGGGGACACAATTTTATTTGAAATATGTGATGGGTCTTGAGTCAAGCATTCTACCAATGATCAAGTTAGTGTAGCGTATCCATATCTCAACCATACATAACACCTTACACCTTTCCTTTTTACATCCATCTCGTTCATATAAAAAAATATATCATTCCCTCATGTTTGATTTATCATATGTCATCCAACAAGGTCTAGCTAAAGAAATCCTAAGTAAAAGCCAAAAACCTAGAGGTCCAGAGCAAGCAAAAATTTAAAAGCCAAAAATAATGAAGCTTGAGCTATACCACCTCACTATAAGGTCAATGCCACTAGTCCCTTGATTGTCTATGAATATCTAAAGAAAAGGGGTCTTGACAAACAAAATAAAGAAAGAAAACATATAAATAAAAAGGCAAAGAAAGGGGTATTAAGAAACAATGGCGACGAAATGGTAACTCAAAGTTGTCTCCCTCTCAAAGGCTTATGCATAAAATTGTTGAAGACTCTTAGCTATTGAAAGCTAGTTGGACAAGAAAGAAGACCTATACATCATCTCACATGACTATGAGTGTCAACACATGGAATTCCCCTTTCCCTTCCACACATTATTCATCATTTTACCTACATCTAACTTATTGACCTAGGAAATATCACTTGTCTTGGTATTTTTCATATGTAATAGGGGATAAAAGTGCCCCCCCATGGTAAATTTAGGAAAATTTTAAAATAAAACTTTGTTATGTTGTTCCTAGAAGAGAACATAATGTGTGCATCATCTAATGGTTTGTAAGGGGTTAGACCCACCACTATAAGTGGGTTCCTTGCATTGGGAGTTGTGTACATGTATATGGGGTATCATCTATGCCTTGAGATTTTTGTACCTGTATACAAACATATCCACTGACATTGGGATTTGTGCAATTTTTCTTGGGATCCATGTACTGCATTGGTATACATGTCACTACTTTGGGATCCATGACAGTGCATCGAGCAATGACAGGGTGCCACATAATCATAGTTGCCACATGGACTACTCCAGAGGGTGACAATGCCTAGTTGGACTATTACACTCACACTTGTGACCTTTCTCTCTCTCTCTCTTGGACAACATGTGGGAGATCGTTGAGTACATCTTGAGTTGGTTACATTTTATTCCATGATTTTTGGGTTCTCCATTAGGTTGTTACACACATGGCACGGTTAGTTACAATTGGTTATGAGGTGGTTGTTGCTTTGTTGGACCACATGCATGATGGGGAACCTTTCTCTTGGATCACATTTTCATTTCTCTCTCCTTTATAAGAGGGGCACACTTCCTTTGGTTGACCATTCTTCGTCTCTCATTTTGTTGGATCCCTAATTCAAGGAGTTGGTTATGGGGGTGCCTTGCTTTGGGACCCCTCTTGTTGACTAATTATGATTCTCATGAGTTGGTTATCATATTTTTAGGAGGGAGCCCATACATTTGAGCATATTTTTGTAACCACTTATGTATTTTCCCATGGTTTTCACTTGGAAACATGGTATTTTCCCATGGATTTACTTGATCTCATGGTTCTAGCTCATGGTTTCTGCCCGCACATTGTATTGACCCATTGTATTGGGAGACTCTTTATCTGAATAACGAGGGAGCCTCCTCACTTTTGATTTAGAGTTGCAGAATAAGAGAAATCACTTGGCTTATTTTTATTGGTGTTACTAGTTCATCTTAGTATTTTTCTTGAGAATTTCCTTGTGAAGAGTCTAACAAGAATGTATTTTTATGCAATAGGTGAAGGTGGATGAAGAAGCTACTAAGGAGCCATAAGAGGAGTAAAGTGCTACAAGTGGAGGAGCTTCATAAGGCAAGGTAACTTCCTTATAGTCCTTAGTTTTTTGTTTCTAGATCTAGCGTATTGAGCCTAGAAAATATTAGTTTGATTTCTAGCTCTTACCTTAGGATATAGTAGAGGCTACTCATCACTACTTGAATAACTAATCACACACTATTTTCACCACTTAGATTTTGGAGCATCTAAGCATTTCTTGGGGGAATTTATTGGGTAAAATTTTGGGTTGCCTATAATCCCAAGACTCGATGCAAGGATCAAGCCTCAAGAAGTGATAGGTTAACCCCATATCCCAATAGAGGTTAGGCACTGGTATTTCATTTTCTTTTTCTCTTGAAATTTCAAATTGATCCTTTCTTCTCTTTATTTTGTTTTGGAAATCTAAGGGTTTCATGGTCATTTTCTTAGATTTAAATTGCTAGATCTAAATCTTGAGGAAAAATATTCTAGATCTATTTTAGATTTGGATTAACATGTGCTAATCATTGCTTAAAGCTTATATCTATTGGTGATTAGCATAACTAAACTAGTATATGACTGCATAAGTGTTTAACTAGCTGAATACTCTTTATATTTGGTTAAACTTTACTATATCTATGAATTTATCTAACCTCTCACAATGAATGAGATCTCACGTGATTATCTAAATATTTAATTGAGTTTATGCCATTTCATTTTAATGTTGGAAAACCCACATTAATTTATGGTATAAGGGTTTCTAAGTTTCTTTCACTCACATATTGCTAAAGAGAATCAACAATATGGTCAAAGCCTTCACATTTATGCAACGTTTGGCATTCTTCATGGTTACAATGCTATAATCTAATGAATCTATGCCTCTATTGATGGAAAGACTTTGTTTTTAAGTGCAACATCTCATGTGTTTAGCTCTCATATGACTGAGATTTGTGGTTAAATAGGGTTTTAAATCTTGCTTTCATTCATCTCTTGGTAAATGATCCAACGACTTGGCTTTAATTAGAATATCTAGGCAACATTTTGATTTAATTGTGTTTATAACTCCTTAATCTAACACATCGATGAATCTTATTGTAGAAGGACTTGGCATATGAGTTAGACATCTCATGTTTTTGGGGTTTTTCTCATGAATTAAATCTTTTGGTTTGTCATTCCATATCTAATCAATGTTTGGCATTTTTTCATGGATCTAAAGTTTCTATCTAATGAATTGATGCTCCTTTAAGTGGAATGATTTGTTTTCTAAGAAAAATGACTCAATTATTCTAAGTATTTTTAAGTTTTAAATATGTGGTAAAAAGGGTTTTAATATTTGTTGAAGTTTCCTTCCATACAAAGCATAATGTCTTGTGTATTGATCCTACTTTGATTGTAAAAATGTGCATTGAAACACATTTCTAAAAATAACCCTTTATCATATATTAAACACTCTTTTAAGCTTGACATCTCACTCATTGTTGGTGCACATACTTCATGGATAATCCACTTAATTGTCATAAGAATCCTTGGGTGCTTTGATATGTCTCTAAGGTTGGATTATCACTACTTGACACTTGCTGGTATACTTTGGTTTAAATGTTGACATGATGGTATTTGTTCATACAAACATTGGTCTTATCACATTTTAATGATCGTTGGTTAAGTGAATATCCCGAGGTTTCTTCTATTCACATGCGAACATACTTTAAAATTCATTGCATTCCAAGGTTGATGGTTTTATGACATTGCAAATAATCGTTATATGCTCTTATAACAATTATAACCAAATTTGTATGCTCGTATAATCAATTTTTTATGACATTGTATTTAATCATTTTATGGCATTGCATTTCAAGGCTGATGATTCTATTCACATTGTTATCTTGCATCGAGGCATTCTAAGTAACACATCACATCGTTTCATTTTCAATAAATCAATATAACTGAGTGGTGCCCATAGTAGCATTAGTGCGTTATACTAGACGATGCACCACTAAACATCATGTTGGTGCTTTGGAAACTATACCTCACTGGTGCATTTGGTTAGCTAAAGTGCACTACTGAGTTTACTCCATAAAAATTGGGATGGTTGTGCATTTATGTTAACCAAATGCATGAGTGCTATTAAAAGAATAGAACCGTGATACTATTGAGAAACATGGCATGGCGGGGCGTCTCAGTGGGTGGCCTGTTACTGGTGCTCTCAACAATAGAACACACCATTAAACAAAATGTTGGTGCTCCAATAACATGGTAGCATCAATGTGTTTATATTAACACATCATACCTCTTAAGTTGGAATAAAACAATTTAACCTATTGGTGTCCATAGGTCCAAACAACACATCGATGTTGTATAGAGCACCACATTGGGTTGAATTTTCCCAAATAATCAATGCAGTGCATCTTATGGTAAGCATTGTTAAGATCCTAGGCAATACACTAATTGAGATACTCATCGGTGTGTTCTATTAATCGAATGTACTGCCCAGTTTTTGATACAATTTTTTTTCTCGATGGTACGTCAAATAAATATAACGCACCAGTGTTGTGTACTGCAAGACAACAAGCAAAATACATAATAATTTACCATATCGGTTCTTTTTATGGGATGCCCTATTATTGATGCGTTATAATAAAAACACACTAGTAACACCACATATAAATCTAAAATGCAACATCGATGCATTAAATTCATCGAAACACACCAATGTGGTTAACTGAGTTGCAACAAGAGAAATATTTAAAAAATTGTCATTACGATGCATCTTTTAAAATGCACTCATTAACGGTGTGTCATACAATATAACACACCATTACAAAGCATCTAGTGCTCTAAGGAACATATAGTACTGGTGCTTTTCATATAACAAAGAACACTGCTTGGTTTGTCATTAAAAAATTCTATTAAAGTGGCATGTTCTATAGAACCAATTTCCCTGAATTACATAGTTCATATGTTAAATGGCATCACGGGTCATTTTGTAAGACAACCCTTAACTGATACGTTATATAACACAACACATTTCTATAGATATTGGTTCTCGACTAACAATAATGCAATGGTGCTTTAAATTTAACAGACCGTTGTTCAATGCCTTATGTATGACATGGAGCATCGGTAACAGTGCATATTATGTTATTAATTGCATCAATTACTTTTTCACTTTTTATTTGAAAACATAAACTAATTTCAATTTTTGATAAATACAAATTAGTTATATATGTTTGTGTTTTATATTTTAAATTTTCTTTATCTATATATATGTGCCTAAAAAGAATTTTATGTGAATTAGATACAATGACAATGTTGAACACAACAACCAGAAGAAAACAATTTAATTCACAAACTACATATGAAACCTCCACAATTAAATTTTGTGGAGGAAAAAACAGGTCTCTCTTCGGTGACTCTTATAATTTATCGCATGGAATTGATCCTTTGTCACTTCCTCAATTATTTTCCTTGCATATCCTCCTCTACGGGCTGCTCTACTGATGAAAACGACAATTGGGGGTCCTTCAAATCATCAGACATGTGGGTTATGAGCCCATGATAAGGACTGCAATAGTCCTTGGCAACAACCTCAATTCGTTCAACAATACCCTGGTGTCATTGCCAATCCATTTTGTGCAAATATGTTGTTATACAACATTTTGTCACAGTAAGTGATACTACCTATTCTCTAACATCTAAAGCATATAACTTTGGAGGAAAATTGAGAGAAATTCTTCTTGGGAAGGATAACTCTCAAAATCCCTAAATTACATAGTTTTCGCTTGTTACTTTCAATGAAGGTACGACGAACTCACTTGTCGCATGTTGCATCACTGCAAGGTGTGACTATGTCACCTTTTTCTTGGGTTTAAGGGTGTGACAACCTTTGTACGTGGGAAAAACGAAGAAATTATCGAAGCTTCTAGAAGAGAAACTTCGATGATGAGTTGTTTGCTGATCGGTTTGGATCTCACCTGTCTCTCCTGATTTAGTGAGATACTAACCTCTTCATGGCTTCCTCTCCAATCTATAAATGGAGGCATATTATAAAGGAAAAATATAGATAGAATTAGAATAATAAGTGATAAGTAATAAAATAATGATGAATTGAGAATAGTTTCTGATTTGTGATTAAGAGATCGTGAGTCTCATTTTGGCTCTAAGAGATTTAGTGGTGCCAAAGTGCTCAAGAGATGGTGATGGAATTCATGAAGGCTTCATGGGTATTGAAGCATTGAACTACTGGAAGGATTTTGTTAATGCCAAGGCTTGGTTGTAAGTTGCTTCTTAATTTATTAATGTAGTTATATTTTCCCTTTCCTATAAATCTTGCATATCATCTTTATTGTATTTTTCCTTGGCCATCTATATAGATTTATCGAAATATGTGTTGTATTGTTGCTTTCACTTGTTCTGTTTCATTCCTACACAGATCTATAGAAAAATAATTTGGGATCGAATTTGGAGCTTCAATTAATGAAAGCAAACTTCAGATAAAAGGGTACGATCTACTTATCTATTCGTATTTTGATTCTAAAATATAAGGAAATGAATTTATATTGTTATGTTTTGTTCTAGATTCGGGTTCCCAAACTAGGGAGATTTGTTTATGTCCACATTTGTGAATTTATCCAAAACAAAAATGGTTACCATACTGGGGAACTATTTTTTAGATGTGTTCTCCTAGTTTGCTTCTTGTGTCATGTTTGAGTCTTTCTGAGTCATCACCTGGCTTGGTTTGATCAGTCGATCTAAAATTCCACTGAAGAGTCTGAGCAATTTTTTTATTATTTTTTTTTGAGTTTTAATTGTTGGTCGCACCCTTGTTTGAGGTACAAAGCGACATTGTCGCACTGTAGTATTCTTTTTGCATGCAACAATTGGATTTGTTGCACTGTGTGTCAAAGAAGCCTGCGACAATATCTGAAACAATTATTTTTTGATTGTTCTTTCTTTTCCAGATCTTAGATCTGATGCTTGGAGTGTTTTTTGACTGGTTAATTCATTGATTTGCAATCTTCTTGATGGTTTGGAGTTTCTTTCTCACCATTAAAAGTTTAGCTTATTCTTTCTCATTTATTTCGAATTGAAAAGGGTATAATATCTCAGTTGTATCTTTGAGTGCTTTTCAATTTAAAATTTTATATTGTTTTCTTGAGGGATTTTGATAGTAACAAAGTAATCTTTCTTCATCGAATGATTTTGTTTGGATTTTTTGGGTGGTGCGTTTCTAAGCTTTCATTTTAGAGTGAAATTGCATGGTATTTGACATTTTTGAGCTTTCATTTTTCAAAAATTCCCCCCCTCACGGCCGGTGGGGGCCATGAATCGTATATTCTGCAATTTCTTTGATTCATATATTGAACACCTATTACATTCAATGAGTAATTTTCAATTCCTTCTTTGAAATTCATAATTGTTTCTTGCTTGAAATCTCTTGCTCCTTTCTATAGATAGCTTTCATCGAAAGAAAATATTGCATTGCATTCATATTTTATTTTAAATCTTCTTGGAGTCAAGTGTCACACATCATTGTTGAATTTCATCTGCAATCCCTTTTGAGTAACAAACAACCTTAAAACAAAACTTAATTAATTTTTTTAGTAACATTGTGTGAGTAGGTAGAAACATGTTCCAATGTCTTTGTCAGTTGTCGTTATTTGTTAGCATTACAATCCAGGGACTGCATGGTTCTCCCATGTACCTTCGAGTATATAGGGAGGCTCATTTCGAACGGTTGCACATTAGACAAGACTACTATGGATTTTATCTCCCACGTACCTTGAGTATATCGGGAGACCCTTATAGGACCTGAAATAGAGAATCCTTTCGACTGTCTTGTTGTCACAATACACCGAGAACAACACTCAGGGAGATTACTACACACATATTGTTAGGTAGTCATATAATACAATCAAGGGTATGGTTTATCCTCCTTGGTTAGTGCTCTGAAAGATTGGGCCGAGTATTACTGTTGGACCCTATGATATATCCTGAGTTGTGACGACTTGACACTCCTGTGAGATTCCTCCTATTGATCCCACCTGTTCACATCATTTTTTGTTACCTTTAGACTTTTATAGTGTGTACTCATTGTTTTAGTGGACTCTAGACCGAGTTTCTCTCCATGACATCAGTTACTGGAACTCCCGACGAAGGAACCCATTTTCCCGAGGAACCTTTCATTTTTCCTTCTATTGAAAACCTTGGTCCTCCCTACAATGCTACTTTGAGTTTACCAGGACTCACCATAAGATTACCTATGTGGTTATTTTCCGCTCCAGTTTTTCCAAATGTGCCTATTGCTTTGAATGCACCTAGTGTTTCAAATGCACACTCTCCCTCTCAAGATTGTTCACCTGATGTTGATCCTTTGCCTTCTTCACATGTTTCATTCTCTTCTTTTTCTTCTTCTTCACCTAGTGAAATTCTCGTTGCTAGTAACTAGGAGGTTAAGAAGACAAAGAAAAAGAATAACAACAAGAATAAAAATCAACAAAAATTCATGCAACCAATTACTAATGATCATGCTGGAAACATCGAGAAGCCTATCATTAAGACTCTCAAGCCCAAATTCCCTTGCATGATTTGCAAGAGGGATCACTTTCTCAAGGATTTCCCTAGTATTCCCAACACCATCGAAGTGTGGTCTCAGGGTTCTTCAAAATCCGTGTCATCAACTGTTGTAGGTCATGTTGGTGAAAACCCATTGACTAGTAATCAGGTTGGGAGTAAGACAAGTAAAGTCAAAGTTCATTGTTTGTTATGTAAGGAGATGCATCACACCTACCTTTGTCCTCACATGGATGAAGCCTCAAAATTGTTGGAATACATTTCTATTTCTCAACAACATCTTATGTCTGGTTACTGCAAGCTTTCTCTTAACCCTCCATTGGTTGATGAAATGGTTAATCTAGTTCCATCCTCGGTTAGTCTGGTTGATCAAGTGGTCAATTTGGTTTCATCCTCATTTGACCCAGTTGATAAAGTGATTGATATGATTCCATCATTGGTATATCCCACTCTTCCATTAAAGAGTGAAACCCAAGTGGTTGATCCAATCCCATCATTGGTCAATCCCACTCTTCTATTGAAGAGTGAAAACCAAGTGGTCGATTCAGTCCCCCGTTCAATCGATCCCACTCCTTTGAAGAGTGAATATGTCGCTCATGTCTTTCTTGTTACTATGGATTCATTCAGACAAGGGGGAATTCCACCCTTTCCAACGACACCCCCTACAAGCAATATGATTATGATTGATTAGAATGCTTTAACATAACCTTGTCTTCCTTCTTACACGCCTTTCCAAATTGTTGTTCAGGTTTGTGGTAGGAATATTCCTGACACTATAATAGATGAAGGTGATTCTATTAGCATCCTATCCTCGAATGCTTGGCAAGATATTGGTTCACCTTATCTTGCACCAGTGACTCAGAATCTATTGTCTTTTAACATAAGGGCTAGTCAACCTTTAGGGATCCTTCCTCAATTTCCTGTAACTTTGGGAGGGAAAACTATTTTTATTTATGTGATGGTAGTCCATGAACCCTTGGATTTTAATTTAATCCTTGGGCGATACTATGTTTATAATATGAAGGTTGTTGTGTCCACTGTCTTTTGAGTGATGTGTTTCCCCCATAATGGAAACATAGTGACCATAAACCAGCTTTCATTCATTGGCCCTCATATGATGGCCAACCATCCAAATTCCTTGAATGGTACTTATATGCCAGCGTCATTCGCCTCATCACAGGTCAATTATGTGGCAACTTGTCCCATGCATTCAACTTTGATTGAGAAGGAATTTCTCCCTTCTTATGAATTAGATTCAATAGTTGACATGATGATCTCTTTGATAGGGTTATTAGAGCCTTATATCCCTACCCTTATCGACACCTTCGACATGTATTCCTTTGACAGTGTTGTTCTTCTGTCTAGTGAAGATCTCTTGGAAGCCATGACCAAGGTTTGTTCCTTGACATGTTTTCCTTCCAAATCATTTTCCTCTTGGAAGCCATGATCAAGTAGAGGTCTTTGAGCACAGTTTATTTTTTGATTTCAAGCTCGTTAAAAAATGAAACTAGTGTCGAGAAAAGTTCTTATTTCTGTGTCAATATCGTTAAAAAATGAAACACATATATGGGAATCGAACCTAGAGGTTATGAGCATAGTTCTTTTTCTATGTCAAGCTCACTAAAAAATGAAACAACTACCTCTCATGTTGAGTTGAGTCTCTCGTGAGAACTCGTACCTGAAACTTCATTTCATCCACCTTGGTCAATTGATCCTCTTTCTTCCTCCCTCTCTGGTGAACATTTTCTCATTAGTAACTAGGAGTCTATTGGGTATAGAAATTGGCGATAGAAGAAGAGTCAGTGAATGAAATGAAGCTTGGGGGGTATGTCTCCAACCTCTGGTTATCATGTTGGAGTTAAGCCACTATATTTTCATGCTGGGGGGAAATTACCAAGCAATAACCTTTGGAATTTACATTTGGAAGTGTCGAGCATAATTAGTTTTTGGTTTTAAGCTCATTAAAACAATGAAATCAATTATGAGCATAGTTTTCCTAGTTTCAAGCTCGCGAAAAATGAAACCTACCCAAGCATAGTTTTACTTTGTTTCAAGCTTGTGTAAAAATGAAACCAATATTGAGCTTATTTTTTGTTCTTTCTCATGCTCGTTAATACATGAGAAAAGGTTACTGAGTATACTTTTATCTCTTTTTCGGACTCGTAAAAGTTATACGAAAATGAACTCTTTGGAGTTTCCTTTAAGCTCTTTTTTCAGACTCCCTAAACATGACAAGATTTTCAAGTGAGCTTGTTTCCTTTCACACTCATTAAAAGGTTTGAAATGACGTCTTTCGAGTGGTAGTTTATCTCTTTTTCGACCTCACGAGACTAATTACGAAAAATGACTACTCTAATAAGTCATGATTAGAAGAGTTCTCCCTTGAATTTTTTTATACTTTTTCGGGCTTGGGAGACTAAATTTACGAAAAATGACCCTTTTGGAGTTTTATTTAAGTTTTTTTCAAACTCTCTAAATATGAAAAACCACCAAGTTTACTTCCTCTGGACTCGTAAAACTTACATTGGAAGACCCATATGGGACTGAACCACTCCTTCCTAGGGTTCATTAAACATATTCCGATGGACTTGTCCAAAGGATGAGCTTATACAATGAACATTTGTTATCCTCCTCAAGATCATTAAAAAATAAAGAGGTACTTTCCAAACACGGTGGGGGAAATTTGGGAAGGGAATCTGTATTAATGGTAGCATTTGCTCTTGAACATGACATCTTTTTCCTTTTGCGTCAAAGTTGGGAAATCCACTTGTCTCTTGTCAATCATGCCTTTTTTGTGAGATTTTTCCTTATGATATTATATTTTGAGTCAGTTCTTCCAAGACCTCTCTCATGTCAATGTTTGAGAGAAGTTAAACCAAGAAACCTTCTATTGTGTCGGCCAAATTCTATAGTTTTTTAAGCCTCCTATTTCATTGGCCATCCCTGATTCAGTCCTGGAATTACTCTGTGCTTTTACCAAAAATCTTGTAACTATTTTGTGTCATTGATGGGGGATACATCAAGGCTCTCCTTTGATGAATCGCTTCCTATCGACACCCAATCATTATCTAGGAAGTTGATTTAGAAGCATTTTTTTGCCTTGGAACTTGCATACATCAATGGAAAGTCTCCTTGCTTTCGACAAGGAGTTTACATCACTGACCTCTTATCAAAAGGTTCCATTGGATGTTCGAATTCAACTCATTAATTCACATTCGAAGGAATGTACTAGGAGTACCTTGGGATTCATTGACATTAATGGTGATTTCCCTCGCACTTGTTAACGATATACATCAATGAACGATAATCAAGTGGTTTCTACCATGTTCGACATCAAGAAATATATTCACATGGTTAGAATCATACTTTGGAATTGGGATAGAGATGAAGACTTTGGGGAACTTCCTTTGAATATTTATTTTCCCTAGGCTGTGATGGAAAGTAATGGAGTAATTTTGTCACATAGATCCACATTATATTGGCTCGTGGCTATGTTACTATTATAATTCATATATCCACAATATATATTCTCGTGGCTATGAATCCATTGAAATTATGGCGATATGGATCCACCTTGTATTTCTAGTGGCCATATCATTAGTAAATGCAATCATGGATCTGCATTGTATTTTTCAGCAGCCATGCTTAGATTCGTTTGTATTCTCAGTATGGGGATGCCTATCTCAATGATGATTTAACATTGTAGTGCAATGTCCTTGTGTTATTGGTAGGTCTCCAACTGGTACGTTCCTTGTTTCACATACCCATATGGAAAAGTATTTAAGCTATCATCTCCTCTAACTTCATACTTTTGGGGGCATTATGCTATACAACATTTTTTCATAGGAAGTGATACATCCTATTCTCTGACATCTAAGGCATAAAAATTTGGAAGAAAATTGAGAGAAAGTGTTCTTGGGAAGGATCGACTCTTAAAATACCTAAATTACAGAGTTTTCACTTGTTTCTTTTAATCAAGGTGCGACAATCTCACTTGTCACACACTGCATCATTGAAATGTGTGACAATGTCGCCTTTTTCTTGGGTTTAAGGGTGCGACAACCTTTGTACGTGGGAAAAACGAAGAAATTCTTGAAGCTTCTAGAAGAGAAACTTCGTTGATGAGTTGTTTGTGATCTATTTGGATCTCACCCGTCTCTCCTAATTTAGTGAGATCCTAACCTCTTCATGGCTTCCTCTCCAATCTATAAATGGAGGCATCTTCTAAAGGAAAAATCTAGAAATAATTAGAATAATAAGTGACGAGTAATAAAATAATGGTGAATTGAGAATAACTTTTGATTTGTGATTGAGAGATTGTGAGTATCATTTTGTCTCTAAGAGATTTAGTGGTTCCAAAGTGCTCAAAAGATGGTGATGGAATTCATGGAGGCTGCATGGGTATTGAAGCATTGATGTGCTGAAAGGAGTTTGTCAACACCAAGGCTTGGTTGTAAGTTGCTTCTTAATTTATTAATGCAATTATATTTTCCCTTTCCTATAAAGATTGTATATCATCTTTATTTTATTTCTCCTTGGCCATCTACATAGATTTATCGAAATATGTGTTGTATTGTTGCTTTCACTTGTTTTGTTTGATTCCTACAAAGATATGTAGCAAAAGACTTTGGGATCGAATTTGGAGCTTCAATTAACGAAAGAAAACTTTGGATAAAAAGGTATGATCTACTTATCTATTCGAATTTTGATTCTAAAATCTAAGGAAAGGAATTTATACTATTATGTTTTATTCTAGTTTCGGGTTTCCGAACTGGGGAGATTTGTTTATGTCCACATTTACAAATTTATCCAGTGGATTCACCATTTTTTTTGTGGATAAATTCATAAATGCGAACATAAAAAAATCTCCCTAGTTCAGGAACCCGAAACTAGAACAAAACATAACATTATAAATTCCTTTCCTTAGATTTTAGAATCGAAATACGAATAGATAAGTAGATTGTACCTTTTTATCCGAAGATTGCTTTCATTAATTGAAGCTCCAAATTTGATCCCAAAGTCTTTTGCTATAGATCTATGTAGGAATCAAACAGAACAAGTGAAAGCAACAGTACAACACATATTTCGATATACAAGAAACAATACAACACATATTTCAATATACAAGCTTTATAGGAAAGGGAAAATATAACTGCATTAATAAATTAAGAAGCAATTTACAACCAAGCCTTGGGATTGACAAAATCCTTCTAGCAGTTCAATGCTTCAATACCTGTGCAACCTTTATGAATTCCATCACCATCTCTTGATCACTTTGGCACCACTAATTCTCTTAGAGCCAAAATGAGACTCACAATCTCTCAATCAACAATCATAAGCTATTCTCAATTCACCATTATTTAATTCCTCATCACTTATTATAATTAGTCTGACCCTTTAGAATATGCCTCCATTTATAGATTGGAGAGGAAGCCATGATGAGAGGTTAGGATTTCACCAAATCAGGAGAGACGGGTGAGATCCAAAACATTCGACAAACAACTCATCATCGAAACTTCTCTTCTAGAAGCTTCAAGAATTTATTCATTTTTCCCACGTACAAAGTTTGTCGCACCCTTAAACCTCAGAAAAGAGAAACATTGTCACACCTTCCAGTGATGCAACATGCAACAAGTTAATTTTTCACACCTTGCTAGAAAGCAACAAGCAACATTCTTGAAAACATAGTTTTTGAAGGATTTCCTCAAGTTTTGCGTCTTCCCAAGAAAGGTTCTTCCAACTTCTTTAGGGATTGTGACAATAATCCTTCAAATGACAAGATATAGGCACACATCATCAATGTCATCTACGTGACAAAAATAATGTGTAACATAATTCCCCTCAAAGTATGAAGTTAGAAATGGAGTAATAGATGAAATGCTTTGTTGTGTTCGACAACACATGCATTCCAATAGAGGACAGACACCTTTAGTAACCACTCACACAACTAGATAAAAGATCAACACACCGATGTTTTGACATGGTAAAATCCCTACAGAGAAACATCCACGACCCCAACCAACACAACCACTTGGAGAAGTTTATTAATGCAAAAGAAAAAGATTCCAGAGAGATTTTACAAGAGAGTTTCTAACAATCGATCATCAACAAATGACCCTCGATGCTCTTTAAATAGAGATCATGGAACAATAGGGTGTTAAGCCATAGATCAATGGCCATTAACATCGAGGAGAATATGAACCATCGGATCACTCTATGTCGGGAACATATCGTGACCATCATATTTCCTAACTACAAATGCATACTAATGCATACTAAGGAAACACACTAAGAAACACACTTTTACCTAACGACACATTAGACAAAGTAGATCTTAACTAACTCCTAAGTGTCTAAATATCCTAACATCCCCCCTTAAGAACAATTTGGGATAGGATTGAAGAATTTACAATAGTGACACAATAGGAGAAGGAAGGAGGCATTAGAGCCTATCCCCCCTTAATGAAAACTTCCTGAACTCCTAACACAGATCAAAGTTTGGAAAACTTTTCTTCTATAAGAGAATTTGTGAAAATGTCTGCAACTTGATCTTTTGTAGGGAAAAAGAGCACTTCAATAACTTGATCATGAATGAGATTTCTGATGAAGTGAATGTGTAGCTCGATGTGTTTTCTACATTGATGTTGAACTGGGTCTTTGGCGGGCTTGATGACACTCTGATTGTCGCACCAAAGGCTGGTTGGATGCTACTATTGGAATCCAAACTCTGAAAGGAGTTGTCGAAGCCACAAGGATTTATGACCTGCATTTACAGTTGCTCAATACTCTTCTTCTGCTGAAGAAAGTTCAATATCCTATTGTTTCTTACAGGCCCAAGTGACAGGTCCTAAACCAAGGCTGAAAACATAACCTACAATAGAATTATGATCATTAGGGTCCCCGACCCAATCTGAAACAGTGAAACCAACCAATAAAGGAGTCCCCCATGAAATCTAATGTATCCTGAAATGAACTATACCCCAGACATACCGAAGTATCCTTTTCAATTCTTTCCAATGGCTTTCATGGGATGTTTTCATATACTAGGAAACAAGACCAACAACAAAGGAAAGATTAGGACGAGTATGAGTCAAGTATAAGAGGCTACCAACTAACTGATGCTACAAGGTGGCATCAAATTCAGGAGAAGTACAACCCACAACTAGCTTGACTCCAGAATGGAAGGGAGAAGGGGTTGGTTTACAATCATCCATGTGAAAGCAATGAAGAAGGTCACAAGCATACTTAGACTGGGAAAACAAAATTCCTTCATTGGTTTGCAAAACTTGGAGGCCAAGGAAATAGTACAAAAAGCATAAGTCTATCATTTAAAATTTCTTCTTAAGGCTGGTTTTCACATGGTTTAAAATTTTTAAGTCACTAACAGTAAGGATAAGGTCATAAACACAAAGGACAAGGATTATGAGATGGCTTCCTACTTTCTTGGTATAGACATTAGAATCAGAATGACACCTAGAGAATCCAATGTCAATAAGAAAGTTGTCCATTTTGGCATACCAAGCTTGGGGATCTTGCTTAAGACCATAAAAAGATTTCTTAAGGCGACAAACAAGGCTAGAGTCATTTTGGACATATCCAGGAGGTTGTTCCATGTATATTTCGTCTTGAAAATCTCCATGAAAGAAGGAGGATTTTACATCCATCTAATGAAACTCCCATTTATGCGAGGCAACAAGGGCAATAACAAGGCAGATGGAATTCATTTTGGCTACAGGGGAAAAGGTTTCATTATAGTCAATTCCTTCAACTTGGGAAAATCATTTGGCAACTAACCAAGACTTGTGTCTTTCAACACTTCCATCTGATACATACTTAGTTCTGTAGACCCATTTACATATGACAAGTTTTATTCCTTTTGGAAGAGGTACAAGATCCCAAGTATCGTTGGCCATTAAAGAATGATACTCTTCATTCATTGATGTATCCTAATCTGGATTACTTGAAGCTTATGGAAATGTCTCTAGATCACGAGTCTCTAAAAATTGAGCCAAAAGAGAAGAGGCTCGCTAGAACTGCGAACGTGTTCGAAGCTGATCTGAAGGGTCACTGAAAAGACCACCAGTAGATTCTCATGTTGAATGGACCCATCTAGGAAGTGGTGGAATTGGTGTTGGTTCAGGTTCAAAGGACTCATCTGGAGGAAGGTGAGTAGGTGGAGGTGGATTTCCATCCCCACTATCATCTTATGAAGAAGAAACCAGAATAGGAACAAAATAAGGCACAAACACTGAAGATGGCTCACAGGCCGAAGAAGGCACAATTGTTGAATTAGGCTTGCAGGCCAAGAGATTTTCATCAAATTTAACATCTCTTCTAATAATAATTTCATTACAATGTGGTTGAAGAAGTCTATAACCTTTGACATCTTCAGAATAACCAACAAATATACACTTCTCACTTTTAGGCTGCAATTCTGTCCTTTTCTCATCAAGAATGTGAGCCCATGATATACTTCAAAATACACGAAAGTGACTTACATATGGTTTAATTTTAGTCCAAGATTCTTCTGGTGTTATATTTTTAAAATCCTTTGTGGGAGTACAATTTACTATGTATTTTGCAGAGTTGATTGCTTTTGCCCAATACTTTAGAATTAATCCCTTAGAATGGATCATACAATTAGCCATTTGTTTTAATGTGTGGTTCTTTCTCTCAGCAACACCATTTTGTGGTGGTGTATATGGAACATTGTGTTGCATTTGGATTCCCTGTGTAGTGCAGTAACTTGTAAAATTATTGTTCACATATTCGCATCCATTATCTGTTCTTAACTTTTGAATTTGATGTCTAGATTTCTTTTCTACAAGGGCCTTGTAGGCCAAAAAATTGTCAAAAACTTCGCTCTTAATTTTTAAGAAGTAAACCCAAGTACGTCTGGAAAAGTCATCAATTAAAGTTAATAAATACTTGCACAGAGAAAAAGAAGGAGAAGAAAGTGGACCAAACAAATCATTGTGAACAATCTGCAAAGGGCCCGAGGCATGCCAAGAGGCACGTTTGTCAAATATGTCTCAATGATGTTTGTCAAGAATACAACTGACACAAACACTATCTCTGCATGAAACATGAGGAAGACCAACCACCATCTGTTGATTACATAGTTACTGCAATGAATGATAGTTTAGATGACCAAACCGCTCATGCCAAAGTTTTCTCATGTCATCGCTATGAGCAACAAAAACTGATGAAAAAGATGATGACCCAAAGTTGTCAAACTTGTACAATCTGGTAATATCATCAACAATTCCAGTTGAAAGAACATGCTTAGGATATTTTAGATCCTTGATTACAACTTGGTGAGGTGAAAACTCTATGGTTTTACCTTCACCTGAATAAGTGATTTGATATACTGATAGAAGGTTACAAGAAAGACTTGGAACACATAATACATCATTGAAATGACCATTATCTACTTGAACTATTCTAGATCCTACAACACTAAGAGATCTATCATCACCAAAAAATATTTTCTTGGTGTTTCATTCATTTAGAGAAGAAAATATGTCTTTATCCTTAGCCATATGATAATATGCTCCATAATCAATAAACCAATCATCAAAAGAAGAAGTAGAAGTTGTATTAAAGGATAAACCAGAAGAAAAAAGTGCTTGTCCATGAAAAGAAGTAGAAAAAGTAGAATCAATACTCATGTTTTGCTTCTTCATCACTGCTTCTAAAGATACCATATTATTGAAACATTTGGACTCATCATGACCATATTTATCACAAAAGATGCAATGTCTGTCGGTCTTCTTATTTTTATATTTTTCTCCTTTTTCACCATTAGGAGATGAAGCTGTCTGAGCAGGTTTGGGACCCTTATGTTGCTTGTTGTTGTAGTGAGGATGTTGCTTATTGTGATCCTTGGGTGTTGTCCCTCGACCAAGTTGTGGAGAACCTTGGTCATGTTTGACCATTTTTGGGACTTCGACAGGCTGGTCGAATACGGAGCGCCCAAGCGAAGCAGAGATCGCAGGATCTCACCCCTTTTTGTGGGATTTTTGGGTTTAGGGTTTATGTAACAGGTATGGGATGTCGGCCCATGGGTTTACCCATGTTTAGGCCCCATTTGTAATGTATAAATAGAGATCTAGGCGATGTAAGAAAGAGTCAGTTGTAAGCCAATGAGCTAAGTGCAAATAGTTGTGAATGCTTTGTGCATACTGTGTGTTGAGAACTTGCAGAGCTAAGTGCAAGTGATAGTAAGAAGGCTCTATGATGTGCCAAACTTAGGGAAGGAGGATCTGACGAGGTGCATGCAGATCTCCTGTCCTATGCGGAGTGAGTTTTATGGATCTGTGCATGTAAGAATATTTAAAGAAGATAATAAAGAAGAAGAAGAGTTGGTGGATGTAGCCTCACACTGGGGAGAACCACATATATCCTGTGTTGTGATTGCTTTGTGTGATTAATGTGATTTATTCTTAGTGTTGTAATCTTTATGTATGTATATACATTTGATGGAGTATCTTAGTGCTTAGTGATATGAATGAATGTTAGATTTGATCTATTTCTATGTGCTAAGTGCTTGTATGTGTTAGATATTGTTGAATACTACACTGTTCTGTAATTAGGGTTTTACCTGCGATGTGAATAAAGAGTTAAAGACTAATTAATGTTAACTGCTAAGTGATTTGTTAAGTAGTGTGTTCATAGATCTGTGTCCCAGCTAGGTTGTAGACACTTGATTCCTACAACCCCCTTGCCTCTATCTCGAGTGAGACTTCATCTGCTTTGCAGGTGTTTCCAAAAGGGCCGGTAGTTAGGGTTTTTTTGGTGCGTTGTTGAAGCTTTGAACCCTGGGTTTTCCCTTGTGCCAACAAATGGTTCCATTGCTGGGACCTAAAACTGCGATTGCTGGGAACTAAAGAAAAGAGAAAGCTTTGTGCGTAGATCTGTTGGTGTAGTGCGTAGTACTCTACTTGACTTGTGAAGCTCTATGCCAAGAAGAGAAGTATGATCTGAAGAAAGGAGGTAAGATCTAAAATATTTGTGCTCTGATAAAGGTAAGATAAGTGGAAATTTTTGTTTCGAAAGAATGGATCTAGGTATGCTTGATAGATTTTGTCCTAGTCTGAAAACTGGGGCACAACTAGAAGAAAGAAGATATGATATGAACATATCTGATAGAAATAGTGGAAGATATGTTATTCCTATGCATAGAAATAATTTTTGGACTAACAAGTGGATGCAGGATCCTAGAAAGAATTTTTTGCAGGTCTATTACTGTGATCCCAGTGCACAGTACAGGAAAGGTTGGGGATCATTTAAAAGAAAGAGAGGATTGACTCTTTGTTATAGTTGCATAAAAATGGGACATATTGCTAAGGAATGCCCGAGTAGATGTCCTATTTGCCTTTGTTGTCAAGCTACTGGACATGAAGTTTTAGATTTCCCTAGAATGATTGCTAAAGTTGAAAATATGAAGATGAGAAAAGAAAACCATAAGGAAGGTCAAGAGACTAAGAATATGCCAAAGAAATAGAAAGAATCCGAGGCTATATTATTGCAGATGAAAGAAACACTGAATGATCATAGAGACATTAGTTTATCAGAGATCTTAAAAGTGAAAGAGTGTATAGAAACAAGAATATGAGACTTCGACATAGACTGTGTATTGGACACAAAAACACAGGTGAACATCATGACAGAAAGTACTTGGGAAATTTTGTGAAATCTTGCTATGGTTCCTTCATTGGGAGGAATAGGATTGTTTAAATGAAAGATGATAACCCTATGTAGAAGACTTACTCATGTACCTATGAGTTCTCATGGAACATCGACAGAAGAAGAATTCGAGGTCATTAATTTTGTTGAGAATAAAGCCCCTTTTGCACTTTTGTTAGGAAGGACTTGGATTGAGAGAGATCAGATCCAAAGGAAAGAAGAAGAGGAAGTCATGGAACATAAAAAGAAAGAATTAAGGGATTTCATGGCTAGGAGAATAACACACTTAATATAAGAATAGGAGGACAAGTCAAAGCTACTAAGGGCTAGAGACCTGGCTGTCGAAGTCGAAAGAACACAAGAAGGATTAAAGAACTCGTCCATGCAGGAGAGTAGAGCACCTACTCCAGAATTAGTAAAAGAAAAAGTATTACCCTCGAACCCTGTGAAATACCCTCAACAGTGCGAAGTTACTATGATAAGAGAAGATAAGAACAAGAATGGAAAGAGGAATTCAAAGATGTAGATCACAGGGAAGAAATCAAGAAATCTTAGTAAGAAGAAAGGAAAGCTAGAAAAATTGCAGGAGGTTCCAGAGAGGACTTCGTAGAAGGAAGGTTTGCAGAGCTTGAACCTCGACGGAATAGCAGAACAACACCGACCTGCACTTCACCACGGTGAAGAAATATGACCATTGGAGGCATCCCAAATCTTGAATATTTGCCTCGTATGACACAGAATAATATGCACAGTTTTAGGCCACTTGTGAAGTTTTGCGCAGATAGGAATTTCATTTACATCACTGCACGCAAAGACGAACAAAAGAAGAGATCCAGTCCTATTGCAAACTCATAGAGGAGGACATGGAAGAAATAACCAAGGAATGGCCTGCAAAGTTCCTTGTACCGATCGAACAGACATAACTCTTTGACCTCGACCTCATTGAAAGTCCTGTAGTCACTCAAGAAGAGTATGATGGACCTAGCAAGAGTAGAAGGAAGAAGAAGGAATAAGTATAGGAAATGAACAATGCATCAATGGAAACTACACCAGATTCACCAAGAGGAGGAGATGATGATGAAGTATACCAAGACGAGAATGAAGGGGAAGAAAATAGACAAGACCATGGAGAAGTGACACCACCTAAGGATCCCATCATGGAAGCTGAGACATCCAAAAAAAGAAAGCTTTCCCCGAATAAACCATCAGCACGGAAGAAATAACGAGCAAATAATCCTCAATTAAAGACTGTACTCACGGTGGATGATATTGAACTCATCATCGTCGTTGTATCAGATACCTCAGAGGACATTTTGTAGCAAAGTGAAGCCAAATAGGAGACAATGTTTGACAGGATCGAGGCAAAGCTCAAAGGGGTACAATAGGCTCTTTATTCGAGCCACACAGTGTCTACTACATCGTCGTCATCAGAAGGTATAGAAGTAGGAGATGAGCCTGCCCAACTACGCAGATTAGTAGATTCGACAGAGGCTCACCTTTTTTGGGTCTAGGAGGAAAAGAAGTAGGCCACAGAGGCATTAAAGCAAGCAAAGGAGGAATCTTTAGAGAAACATCGGGTTGCACAACAAGAGAAATATGACATCTAAGTGAAGTTTGCAGAGGATAAAACACAGATCCAAAAGGAAAAATAATAGCAGCTCACTGAGCATATTGGAGTTAAAGAAGCAGTCACTAGAGCACTTTGCTCTGTGTTGGGCCTCACACAGATAGAAGAAGACACAGTGGAGAGTCAAGTGGAGAAGCTCACTGAAGCTATTCAGTAGCTTCAAGCAAGAGTGGCAGAACTAGAGCTGCAAGTAGTGCCAAGCACTCTGTAGAAAGTGCGAGACAAGAGAGAAGAAACTACCAGGACCGTAGTAAAACGAATCAAGGTGTTGGCCTCAGAATGCAAGAAATTAAGAAATCAAAGTGTGGAGACTTATGAGTGCCTTGCAGAGGACCCAAAACTAAGAGCATTAGAAGCACATGTTCAAGAGGCAAAGAAACAAGCAGTGACAATGCAAGCACAGTTGAAGGTACTCTCAGCAATCGAGAAGATGAAAAGGTCACAAGAACAACATGAAGTTCAACAGCAGGTCCATGACATCTAGAGTAAAGTCATGGAAGTGACCCAGAGACTCCAGCCAGTACACGATGAAGCCTGGACAATTTTTAAGGAGATAGAGGGACAAGGAGCACAACTAGAACAAGTGGTCACCACAATGGAACAATGCTTGGAAGGACCTGTCATAGAGAAAATCATTCAGGACTTCACCGAGCAGGAGGCTTTGGTGAAGCAATAAGTTGAGGCAGCTCGAGCCAAGCTCGAGGCCTTCGAAGCAGAGTTTCCCGGGTCAAAGTGACTCGAGACGAGTCACATGTGAGTGTTGGGGGCCTGTTGGCCCTCGACCAAGTTGTGGAGAACCTTGGTCGTGTTTAACCATTTTTGGGACTTCGATAGGATGGTCGAAGACAAAGTGCCCAGGTGAAGTGGAGATCATGAGATCTCACTCCTTTTTATGGGATTTTTGGGTTTAGGGTTTATGTAACGGGTATGGGATGTCAGTCCATGAATTTACCCATGTTTAGGCCCCATTTGTAATGTATAAATATATATCTAGGCGATGTAAGAAAGATTCAGTTGTAAGAAAGTGAGCTAAGTGAAATAATTGTGAATGCTTTGTGCATACTGTGTGTCGAGAACTTGCAGAGCTAAGTGCAAGTGATTGTAAGAAGGCTCCGTGTTGTGCCAAACTCGGGGAAGGAGGATCTGGTGAGGTGCACGTAGATCTCCTGTCTTATGCAGAGTGGGTTTTATGGCTCTGTTCATGTAAAAATATTGAAAGAAGATAATAAAGAAGAAGAAGAGTTGGTGGACGTAGCCCCACACTAGGGTGAACCATGTATATCCTGTGTTGTGATTGCTTTGTGTGATTAATGTGATTTATGCTTAGTGTTGTAATATTTATGCATGTATATACATCTGATGGAGTAGCTTAGTTCTTAGTGATATGAATGAATGTTAGATCTAATATTATGCTAAGTGCTTGGAAGTGTTCGATCTGTTTACTACTGTGCCGATATGTAATTAGGTTTAATTTGCGAAGTGAATTAGACTCATAACTTGATGCATGTTATTGGCTAAGTGCTTTGTTAAGTATTGTGATCACAGATCTGTGTCCCAACTAGGTTGTAGACACTCGAGTCCTGCAACCCCCCTGCCTCTACCTCGGGTGAGACTTCATCTACTTCGTAGGTGTTGCCGAAAGGGCCGATAGTTAGGGTTTTGTTGGTGCATTGAACCCTAGGTCTGCCCCTGTGCCAACATTGGGTTTATATTTCTGTTGGGAAACTAAGGCTTTTTTGGAGGTACCTACAATGTTGATCACTCCAAGTTGTACAAGCTTATCTTCCTCTCTAATCAAAGCAACACAAAAGGACTCAAGAGTGTATTTTTTATAACCTATCCCTAGAGCCTCTCTTGTGGCATAAAAGGAAGATACAAACATAGAATATGCACTACCTATCTTAGAGAGAATAAGATAGATGTCTCTTCCTCCATCTTTTTCTCACATTCTTCACATAAAATTCAAAGTGTTTTAAACTTTGATAGATAGTCTCCAATGCAAGAAAAACCACTTGGATTTAAAGTCAATACTTCATTTTCTAATTGTTTTGCTCGAATAATATTGAGTTTACCAAACACAGTTTCAATCTTTTCCCAAGCTTCATCGGGGTCATCAATTTCTTTAAGGTGGAACCTTAAATCAAGAGAGATGGACGTTCTGATTAGTCCACATGATTCGTCACTCCTATTAGCCCATTTGAATTTCTTATCAACATCATTGGGTTCTTTTTCCTTTCCCAAGGTAATCCGGTACAAGCCTTTACTTGTTAATAAATCCTCCATATGAGATTTCCATTGGAAGTAGTTGGTGTTAGTAAGCAAAAGATTACTGGAAGAATCCATATTAAATATGTATTTAAAAACTTAAACTGATGATCCGTATGGAAAGATCTCGAAAAAATATGCGGTTTTAAAAAAACTGCACTAAAAACGGACTTCAGATGTGAAAGTTATGCTCTTTTTAATAAAAGGAATAAACGATAACCAAAGGACCACGTGGTGATGTCATTTTCTTTATGAAGTGACCCACTTTTATAAAAATAAGTGGGGATCACTTTTACAATGAAGTTACTTTATAAAAGCAAAGCCACATGAAAAATAAAAAAAACTCTAAAATAAAGTGTTAAAGCTACTTATAGTGATTCACTTTTATACTTGAAGTGAAATACACTTTACAGTGGAGCATGGAATTTTTCAAAAAAAGTAACCAAAAGAGAGACTTGAACTGAAGACCTGTTACTTGATAGGACAACTTTTAACCAAATGGGTTAGCAAAACATATTGTATTGTTTAGCAAGAGGATTGTTGTTGTTTTTGTGGAAGATGGCCTTGGAGAGCATGCTAAAAAAGGACTCTTTTTACACAAGAAAAAAATTTCGCTTCTCGATGACAACAAGGGTTAGATCTCAGTTAGCTTACCCGGAAGAGGAACCTTTTCCTATCTGAATATGATTTTCTGAGATCACACAGGGCATGGGGAAAAGAGAATACATAGATATAAAAGAGTAGCAACCCGGAAACAAATAATATAAACCGAAATAAAACCAAAAATAATACTCTGCAAAACTTTTAAAAATGCGTATTTAGGGTTTATACCTCCGTATCTGACTAAAATGACCGTATCTTGGGAAAATGGAAACCTTTTCGAGTGAAATGAAAAGTGTTCTTGATTGAAACGAGTGGTCTAAGTGCAATGTAATAGTCCTATCAACCTATAAATTTAGAAAAATGATAGAAAATGGATATGAGGCAACTCGACTTCATGGTCTCGATCTACAACATGAGCGGGTTTTCAAATAGGCTCTGATACCATGTTCGAAAACACAGGTATTCCAATAGACGATGAACATATTCAATAACCTTTGACACAACTAGATCAAATATCAACACATCGATGTTTTGATGTGGTAAAACCCTTACAGGGAAACATCCACGACCCCAACCAACACGACCACTTGGAGCAGTTTATTAATGCAAAAGAAAAAGATTACAAAGAGATTTTACAAGAGAGTTTCTCACAATCGATCATCGACAAATAACCCTCCATGCTCTTTAAATAGAGATCATGGACCAATTGGGTGTTAAGCCACATATCAATGGCCATTAAGATTGAGGAGAATATGAACAGTCAGATAACTCTATGTCAAGAACATATCGTGACCGTCATATTTTCTAACTACAAATGAATACTAATGCATACTAAGGAAGCACACCAAGAAACACACTTTTACCTAACAACACATTAGACCAAGTAGATCCTAACTAACTCTTATGTTTCTAAATATCCTAACATGTCGTATGGGTAGTTGAAACAAAGAATAGATCGGTTGGAAACCTGCTAACAACACAAGGAAAATTGCAGTACAATATTTTATCATCACCGAGGTAGGCATCCCCATACTCAGAATATAAGAGACTCTAAGCATGGATGATGAAAAACACATTGCAGATCCATCATCATATTTACTAAAGATATGGCCACGAAAAATACAATGTGGATCCATATATCCATGATTTTAATGGATTCATAGCCACGAGAATATACATTGTGGATCTATGAATCATAATAGTAACATAGACATAGACCAATACAATGTGGATCTATGTGACGACATTACTCTAGTACTTTCCATCGCAACCTAGGGAAATAAATATTCAAAGTAAGTTCCCCAGGGTCTTCATCTCAATCCCAATTTTGAATTACGATTCTAACCATGTGAATAGATTTATTGACGTCGAGCAAAGTAGAAACCACTTGATTATGGGTCATTGATGTATACTGTTAACAAGTGCGAGGGAAATCACCATTAATGTCAATGACTCCCAAGGTACTCTCATTGCATTCCTTCAAAGGTGAATTAATGAGTTGAAGTCAAACATACGATGGAATATTTTGATTAGAGGTCAATGATGTAAAATCCCTTTCAAAAGCAAAGAGTAATTTCAGGAGTCACTCAGGGATGTCCAACAAGATAGGAGGCTTAAAGGACTACAGAGTTTGGCCAATGCAATAGAAGGATTCTTAGTTGAACTTATCTCAAACATTGACATAACATAGGTTTTTGCAACACTGAATCAAAATAGAATATCATAAGAATTTTTTTTTCAAAAGGGGCATGAGAGACAAGAGACAAGTGAATTTCCCAACTTTGACGGAAAAGGTAAAATATTTCATGATCAAGAGCGAATGCTACCATTAATATAGATTCAATTACAAATTCCCTTCCCAAATTTTCCCCCACCATGCTTGGCGAGTACCTATTTATTTTTTTGATGAGCTTGAGGAGGATAACAAATGCTCATTTATAAGCTCGTCCTTCGAACAAGTCCCTTAGAGTATTTTTAACGAACCCTAGGAAGGAGTGGTTCGGTCTCATATGGGTCTTCCAATGTAGGTTTTATGAGTCTAGAGGAAGGAAACTTGATGGTTTTTCATATTTAGAGAGTCTGAAAAACACTTAAAAAAACTCCAAAAGGATCACTTTTCGTAAGTTTAGTCTCCCAAGCTCGAACAAGTATAAAACAATTAGAGGGACAACTCTTCTAGCAAACACTTATGTATTCCTAGAGCATACATTTTTCATAATTAATCTATCTAACCCGAAAAAGGGGCAAACTTATTCTGAATAGACACTCCTTCGAAAACAAGATGGCACTTTAAATCGTTTTACGAGTGTGAAGGAGACAAGTTCACTCGACAATATTTTCATGTTTAGGGAGTCTGCAAAGAGCTTAAAGGTGACTCCAAAGAGGTCCTAATGTAATGTCCAAAGGTTTCGAAATGGGACTCATGGATAGTTGGTACTTTTCCCATGGCTTCATGATGGGAGCTAGTGGTTTAACACTAGCATGAAGTCTAGAGGCTGGAGACATGCCCCCCAAGGCTTCACTTCATTCACCGACTCTCCCTATATCGCCAATTTCTATACCCAATCGACTCCTGGTTATTAATAACAAAATGTTCACCAGAGAGGGAGGAATAAAGAGGATCAATTGACCAAGGTGGATGAAAGGAAGATTAAACTACAACTCATAATAGAATACTTGAGTCAACATGAGAAGTGATTGCTTCATTTTTTAATGAGCTTGATGCAGGAAAAGAACTATGATCAGTGATCAGTTTCAATTTTTAACGAGCTTGACATGAAAACAAGAACTTTCCTCATGACAGGGTTCATTTTTTAACGAGCTTGAAATTGAAAATAAACTATGTTCTTATACCTCTATTTGATCATGGATTACAAGAGGACAAAGCTCTGGAAGGAATACATGTCAAAGGACAAACCTCAGTCATGGATTCCAAGAGATATTTGGTAAATGGAAGAACAACACTCTAGAATGAATACATGTCAAGGGCTGTGATAGGGGTATGGAGATCGGGCTTTAATAGACCTATCAAAGAGATCACCATGTCAACTACTAGATGTAAGTCAGAAGAAGGAAGAGATTCCTTCTTATTTGAAGTTGAATCCATGGGATAGGTTGCCACATAATTGACCTGCGACAGGGTAGATGGCACTGGCATGTAAGGACCATTCAGGGAAGTCGTATGGTTGGCCATCATGTGATGGACAATTAATGAAACCTAGTCTATGGTCACTATGTTTCCATTATGAGGGAAACACATCACTCGAAAGAGTGTGGACACAAGAGCTTTCATGGCATAAACATAGTCTCGCCCAAGGAGCAAATTAAATTCCAAAGGGTTGTGGAATACCATCACATCAATGT
>ML778502.1:149804-169009 GCA_009831015.1 Picea engelmannii | reverse complement strand
GGTATGTGGATTCCATAAACCTAGAATATTATGGAATCCACATACCCTTTTCCATAGAATATACTAACTAGATCTAAAAACCAAAGACATGAAATATGGTACTACACATATTATAATATATTATCAAGGAAAAAACAAGCTAATTGCAAATTGGACATTTGAAAAAGAAATTACAAGTTAAATGAGTACATCAATAAAAAATAACATACTAACCTTGCAAGTTCAAAATCCGAGCTATGTAGATCGAGAATTGGATTTGTTCAACCAATGGGTGATGGAAAAAATAAACAGCTCAAACAAAATCCAAGAACAGTGTCGCAATTATAGCAATTGTGTCGCAAAGTCTCTTAAAGTCACTTATATATAGGTAAAATAGTCAACTAGCCATTAACACCGACAAATGAGATATGCAAAATTTGTATCACTATTTCCACGAATGTTCGTCGCTATAGCGACAAAAATCCCGACTAGGTTAAATTAATATTTTCGTGGATGTTGCGACAAACTTTCATGGCAATATCCATGAAAATCCCGCCCTCTTTAAAAAAATGATGAAACTAGTGGAAACGTGGAAAATTTTCGTGGAAAAATCCGCCCATATGTAGTAGTGCCCCCAACATTCTATTTAATAACTCACACTGAAATACTAGATTGTATAAAAATTTAATAATTTCTATTTATGACGATTGTTGATTTTTTTTTTATACAAGATGGATGATAAAAATTCAAAGAAAACATCTTATTGTAGTGAGTGCAATGGTATCTCATCATAATAATATAGGGAGACAAGTTCTTTAAGTTTTATTAAAAATTTAATATATTTGAAATATTTGTAAGTTTAAATTAATGATGTGTATTGGTTAATGCATGCCATGCAGATCAAAAACTTGAAGAAACTCGAAAATATTGTTCACAATCTGAGTCAAAAAGAGAGTAAATTCTTTATGGAAATGTTTCAAAGAGAGGAAACATGTGGATTGAAAGGTAATCAACATTATGCTTTTCTTTGACTTTTTACTAAAAAAAATGAATTTCTTAACAATAATCACTAACATATTTTAAACACTTTATTTCACATTTTTTTAGTGTTATGCAGGGACCGATAGTGAGTGAATGGAATCTCATCCTAGGAGGACAAAAATTCTTAAGGATATAAATGATGACGATGACTTGGTCATCAATTCATTTGGAGTGGTGCTTGAAGTTAATGAGAGGGGCAAACTGTTTTACATAGCTTTGAGGGATATAGTAGAAAGAATGCATAGACGTACTTTCCACTTAAAATACAAAAATGAATCCAGTGACTCCAAAAATCAGGTTATATGTACACTATAGTAAACACTTTCGAAGCCATGGTCAATGAGGCCCATGAAACTTGCAATAGAAAAAATTTAGGATAACAAAAAATAATCATATAAAATATATTATTACTAAACATGTTTTTCTATAATGTGTTCCAATAATTACCAATTTAATTTTCTTTTCTATATTTACTATCATGTCCATTTAAATAAAAATTATTGTGCTTTATCGTTTTTTAGGAATATTATGAAAATTCCAAGCGACAAACAAAGGAAAGCCAATACATGCTGGTAGGGATGTCCAAAAAAGTATACAAGGAGATGGTAAAAGAAATGAATGTAATTACATCACAGGAGGATGTAGCCCAACAAAAACATGCATCAAAGGTATGTGATCATTCATTTATTCTTTTATGTACATTGAATTTATTTATCATATTAAATACTAAAATTTTCAATTGTTTTCTTGCAAAAAACAAATGGTACTCAATCAACACATAAGACATGACGACAAGGAAGAAAAGGGTTAATTGTAAAGTTTGTGAGTACCTAAATTTTTTTATGTTACTTAAGTTTTTATATTTTTTGTGATATTTATATTTAAATAATTAATTTACACTCATCCATGGATATCTTCTAATAGGTGCTAACATACAAAGAAGAGCCAAGTGAACAATTAAACAACATTAGGTTAATTTAGGGTTGTGAGTATATATTGAAGTATCAAGGTTTAATTGAAATCTTTTTAAGTAGCTATGTTGTTTAACTTCCCTTGTTTTATAATTAATGGAACAATAAGAAACATTTATATTAATTATATCGACTATGCTTTGTCATGGCGTATCAAACATACAGGAAACAAAGTACGTAGAGGAGCCAACAAAATATATTTTAGCACATGGCATGAGACAAAGCTTCAAACTCATGTGTATGGTTTATGAATCATTCATTACTATGGCACACTTTTTATTTACACAATCATGTATATTATACTATATTATAAATGTAGATTTACTTATTACATTTTATTTCTATGTTTGTAGATGGAACATGAATAGTTGGAACGCCAAAAACAAGTCGACCAAGAAAACATCCATTTAAATAACCAAAGTACAATATCACCTACAATTCATCAAGAAGTGAGGGATGCATGCAGCTCGAGCGATGACACCAATTCAAGTGATGAATGACAATCAATATAATTGAATGTTATTGCAAGTTGTATGTTTTGGAATATCTCTCTGTAAAAATCAGGGATTTTGCATAATGTAATGGACATAATGTCTCAATTGCATGATGACATGTTACCAATAAGTGTAACAATTACATATTGGTTCATTTTTTATTATTTTGGACCTTTACGTTGTCCCATTTTGTATGACCATCGGTCTCTTATTCATATATAATAATATGGGTTTCATATTTTATTGCACTTTCAAATATTGTAAAATGTTGCATTGTTGATTAATTAATATGTGAATGATTTACATTGCTTCAAATAACAGGGGTGTAATCTGTTGAATGCATTAACGCAATTATTATATATACATATTGGTGCATTCTTATGCAATCACAAAATGGTGTGTGGAATAATATTGAAATTGGTGCTTTTTAAGGGGTTATATGCATCAATGCATATTAAGCATATTGAAGCATGAGTGCATATTAATTATATTAAAGAAAAAGTGCATATAACATGAAATAATATATATCATTTTAGAATTTTATGGTGGGCATGTGATAAATACACACCAATTCTCTAAATATAATAAAAACACTGGTGATTTAAATAAAATAAACACATTGGTGCTTTAAATAAAATAAATGCACCGATGCTTTATATGTAATAAAATCATTGGTTCTTTGGAACAAAGAATGAGGCCAACATCTCACCTTGAATATTCAAAATTTTAGTACCTTTCAATGCACAGGATAATATAGGCACCGACACGTACAAATTATACAAGCATTGGGACATACATAAAATACAACCGCATTGGTGTTGCATATAACAAAATGGAAATATGGGGCGTAATAGCTATAAGTGCACCGATACATTTTATTTTTATGTATGCCTCAGGACATTTATGTAATGGTGCACCGATGAGTTTTCATCTTATGTATGCACTAGATCATTTTATGTAATGGCGCACCGATGTCTTTTCGTTTTATGTATGCACTAGAGCATTTATATAATGGGGCATTGGTGCATTTTTGGTTTTATGTACATACTGGGGAATTTTATGTAAGGTCACTCCGATGCGTTTTTTGTTTAGGTACACACTGAGGCATTTCATGCAAGGGTGCACTGATGCATTTTGGCAATAAAAGAACCAAAAAAAAAAAACTCGTGTTTTTTTTTGTTATATGGAACATCTGTTAAAAACTCCAATAAAACCTCTGCAACCAATAGAGGAGGTTGTAGCAGAGTTTTTTTTGAAAATTTTGCCAAATTTTGTAACACTAAAAACCTCCGCAAAAACCCTTTCTATAAGGTGTTCTCCTTGTAGTGTGATAAACACATTTTGAATGTCTTTCTAAGTAAATGGTGAATGAGTCTCTTGAATTTGATTGCATCTAAGTCACTGACACTTAATATGGAGTTTTATGGGCATTGTGGAATGGTGCAATGAATGATAAACTCTTTTAAGTTTCATGTCACAATATTCATAACTTAAATCTTGTGGACGCCATTCTATATTGGTTGTATTGGATATAATCACTTCATATGGGTTAAATGTGAATGAGAACAATGTTCATAACTTGAATTTTCCATCTTCAAGCATTTGATGAAGTGGGAACTTGATATCTACATCTTATTGCAAGTTGTTGATTACATCGGAAAATATGAATAATAAGCAAGTTTGACTTTATAACATGCCATACTTGTTCTTTGATGTTTTTTAGTATAATATAAGAACAATTGTTTAATTTGTACATCCTTAAGGCTTGTTTAACGTAGTTGATTTAATAAACCAATTGCACACTAAGCTAGTTTTCAGACCTTGAGAGTGAGTGGGATACAAATTGCTAGTTTGTAGGGTTCCCCCCCTGGATAGCATATCCTTTTCCATAGTTTGAAGAGTGTGGAAAGGTCATCTAGGTGATAATGGGTGGCTTGCCTGAGATTTTTTTCTAGGCTCTCTCGTTGGGGTTAGGAAGTTTCACTTTATGAGAGAGTTTTAGTAGTAACAAGTACAAAATGGTTCTTAAAATACCTTGCCATCTTCTTCACTTCTCTAATATTTTGTTGTATGAAGAAAATTATATCTCTTTTCTCATTGAATTTCATTATTTTCAAGATCAAATCAGTTCAATCCTTTACCCCAATTGCTTACAAATAATTATTTGACAATGATCTAAGGAATTGAATGATTTGTTCAGTTTATTTGGCCTTTGCTAACACATCAGGTAGTGACTTAGTAACATCAATTTGTGCATTGACTATTAAAACAATTTCACAGGGTGAAACATTTCAAAATGTGATATGAAATTGTGCATTTATTTTATAATCTCATCCCATATTTGTTGATTTGCATCAACTAAATGTTGCTTCCCTAGGGCCCGACTTAATGTTTTTTGCAAAAACTTATCAATATTTTCTTCAATTTTGATGAGCAAGTAAATCTCTACATATTTCTTATTTATTTGTGCTTGTAAGTATTCCATGATTGATTCTTTCTCTTTGATAACCCCATTTAAGTAAGTTAGCTTCTCCTTGTTAGAGATTTTCAATCTTTGAATATGGTTTGTCAACTTTGAAACTTGAGATTTATATATTGTTATCTTATCCATCATATCATAAACATTGTTTTCATTGTTGGAAAGGTTCATAATCTTGTCATTGTCATCAACTACATGAAAAACCTATGACATAGGCTTGATTTTGGAGGTTTTATCTGCAATTTCATATTACAATATTTGTACTTCAAGAGAATGTGACTTTGAAAGAATATCTTTTCCAAGTGACAACTTACAAAACATGACTCCTCTGGTCTCTACTTCCCTGCTATCTCTACTCATCATCCCTCTATGAGAGATAGGTATCTATATTTATACGTTTCTAGATCGCCAGCCATTACAATTTATTGCAAGAACCCTAACCCTAACATCATTAGGTATTCCATGCATGTGCGTGTGCTACTCCTTCTTCCAGTTGACTCTTCCATAGTGCATGCTTTCTTTCCCAAAATATCCTTTCTTTCTACATTGGCCTACTTCCAACAGGCCCCCAACACTGACATGTGTCTCGTCCCGAGCCACCTAACCTTTGTGTGCCTTATTGATCTCCCTGGTGATCTCTTGGAACTTCTCCCTGAGCTCTGCTTCTTATGTTTGAGCCTGTGCGGTATTCTCCTTGAGTGTGTCTATTGTCTGTACTGCAATATTGTCGTTGATCAACCCTGCGCACTCTACCTGGTTCTGTTCCATATATGTCTTGGCTTCCTCTTCTTGTGTAACGACCTCTTCTACTAGCTCCTGGAGAGGTTCCATTTGATCCTAGTGCTCCTTTTTATGCGTCTACACAGTGGTTAGTTCTTCATGTAGTCTCTTAGAATCCTGTGCCCCTTTGACATGCTTCATGATGGAAATTGTCTTCTGCCTTTGCTTGAGGTCTTGGATAATTGCGTTGATCCTTTCTTCTTCCTTGTCCCACTGTTGGACCTGTTGATCCTCTTCCATCTTCATCTAGAGTTGTGATTCATTTTTGAGCAAGTCGGTTGTTATGCTGACCTGTCGCTCTATCTCCCATATATGCTATGTTGCCTCCTGTTTCCTTTGCTACCTTACCTCCGGTGGAGTGGTAGGTGTGAGCTGCTCAAGGAGATTCTCAATATCCTGTTGATATTGATCAATTTTTTGTGCAATCTGATCAATCTTATATGTTGCTATGAGTTCATCCCTCTGCGCGGTCTTTGTAATCTTCTCGTAAGCTCTGGCCACTTTTTGTTCCAATCTGTTCATGTGTTCCCTCTCCTCTTTGGTCTCGAGCTTGTCTTGATCATATATCAATTCCATCTCATCCCTTTTATCCATTAGCTATTGTAATTCGACCGTGTCTGTGCATGCATGAGACTGTATCTCCCGGGTAACACTAACATGTAGTTTATGTAGAGCCTTGGATGGTATCCGTGACAATACCAATTGTAATTGAGCTAAGTCTTTTAGGGGTGGCTGCCCTACGATCTCATCCATGCACAACATGCTGGGTGAAATGTGAAATGTTTCACTTGGCTGCAGTATTGTGTGGATTGTATCCCACTCACTTACTTTCGGTTCTCCTCATGTCTGTGATGTTGATGGCCATGTTTCAATGTTGTTGTCGGCTTCATGCACTTCTTTGATCTGCTTGAGGAACTATCGCCTGTATGTTGGCTCCTCTTGAATTCCGTCTCTATGGTGCACAACATTCTCAAAATCCTCGGATGTACGATCCTAGACCATTTGGGTTATCATTTCAAGAGAGACTGGATATCTTGGACTGTCTAAGTAGTTGGTCTCTTCGTTGGGCCTTGTTCTTATGGATTAGGACTTGGTGTCGTCCCTTGCGCTGCCTCAACCTGTTTATGTTGTACTTGGGGTGTTTGTGTATTATTATTGTTCTTCCTCTTCTAGGTTCCTATATGAGATGTCCCCCCTTTCATTTTCTTTGGCTTGGGCTGGCCTGTCCTTGGTTTCTTGGGCACTGGGACTTCCTGGGGCTGTGTTTCTCCCTGCCCTACCTCTTCGGCATTTGTATGTTCTTGCCTTGCTTCCTCTTCCTCTGTCCTTTCAGGTATGTCTGGCGTGAGGACTAGAATCCTCTAGTCGTCTTCCCAATCCTTGATATCCATTTCTATGTCACCTTCCGTGATGAAATAGCATAGTTGTAGCCACTACTTGTTGGGGTCCTCATGCTTGGATCCACATCTCATGTCGAGTGGCCTTGAATTTGGCTATGTCTCGATAGTATGCAACAACCTGTGGTGTTATTCTCTATACGTTGGTGATGGTCTCTCGTATGTCGCAAAGGTATCCTTCGAATATAGTTGTGTTCATCTTCCTGTGCTTGGAATCTGACACGACACCAAGCAATAAATATCTCGCTCCATGATTGGGCTTGGGTCTAGTGGCAAAAAATGCATATTCTAGTTCCTTCCATTCCATAATGGCTATGAGCATGAGAAGCCATGAATAATGATATTTTGTTCCCAGATCATGCGCATCCTTGTTGTCATCCATAAACAGATTCAAAAGATAAGGGGCCCAGCTGACTGTGGTGCCCTCCGCACATTGTGCTGCAACTACGACAACCCCCATTGAGACTTCCTCCTTGCGGAATTTTCTTAGCAGTTTGTAGACCATGATTTTTGCGGCCATCTTTGTCATGATGTCACCGATCCGTTTGATGACAATTTTGCGCATCCCCCTATCATTGTCGTATTTATTTTTCATCTCTTAAACGGGTGCTTTCTCCTCTCTTTTTTCGTCGAGAAACTACGTGGGATCCATGCCTCATGATGGAAACCCTATAATGTGTGCAATGAGCTCTATGTCTAATGAGAAGTGCGTGTCCAACCATATATCTCCACCATGTGTTACTGCCATCAACTGTTTGACACAACTGTTAGCATACTTTCCTCTGCCAAAGTGTGGTAGTTCCAATAGACCTAAAATACCAGTTTTTGCTAACCCTACTACCCACTAGAGTGGTTGATGAACTGGTTCACCAAATAGATCTAGGCCCATTGTCTGTAGGTAGAATTTCTTCGCAAACTCCAGGAACTTTTCCATGTATGTTACATCATGGTCTGAGTATTTTAGCTTCTCAACATAACCTAGTAAGTTTGATTTCACATGTACCCCTTCTAATATATGCAACAAAAAAATGGTTGTGACAAGTTTCTTGCATGGTGACCTAGGTACATGTTTCTTGTCCTTTTTCGGTGGTGGCTGACTCAAGGGTCCATCCTTCATTGGTCATTCTTCAACATGTTGTTCTGGCTAGCCTGTCACATGTTCCACTGATCCCTCCTGTGGATGGTTCAACACGACTATTTGTGACTCATCTGGTTCGGTCACTTCTACCTGTTTTGGAGCCATCCCATTGACTCTCAAAGATTCTTCAAGGTTCTCTGGTTGCGCTTGGCTGCCTGTGCCTTGGTTCTTTTGAAGTTGTTCCTCTTTCGGCATATTCGCATTCATGTCCTTAGGTGTTGTCTTTTGGGTTTCTTCACATTCATGCCCTTAGGTGCGGGGTTAATTGGTGTTGTATCTGGTGATGAGATTTCATCTACATTAACGACCTCTGGCGACTGTTGTTCTCTTTCCTGTGATTGTCCTTGTGCCCTAGCCCTAACTTTGGAGTGTCAGATAGTCTCGCTCATTTCTGATTGTTTGGGTGGTGCCATGGTGGTGAAATTTGATCGTCCATCGAGCTCAGTGGCTTCTGCAACCTATGCGAACTTTTCTCTGTGCTTTGTATTCTCTATCACTCTCTGTCTCTTCTAATTCACAATAGGATTTTTTCTCCCACGTCCCTGCTTTGTATGGGCATCGTATGAAGCTTGTCAAAGACACTACCTTTATTACAAGTTCAATGAACCTCTGGTTCCTTTGTACTTGTCATTACTCCCCCTTGTTGTCTCCAATTAGCACGATTAATGCGGTGTCCCATTGGTCTTTTTCGGCATTCAAGTCCACTTGTCGAATCCCATTGATCATCCCTCTAAGTTTTGTGCCTCCTAATTCCTTCAACTATACAACTCCCCCATATGTGAAAGTTTCTATTTCGTACAGTCCTAACCAGTGCATTCTGAGTTTTCCTGGATGCTGAATGGATTTGCTATCATACATCAACACTAAGTCTCCTTCTTTGAAAGTTTTCTTCTTTATGTGTCTGTCATGCCAAGATTTGTCCCTTGTTTTTTGAACTTGTTGGTGGAACCCTACTAGGATCCTATCTTACTCCATGATCATCAACTAATTTAGTCTCTCTTGTACTGCGCCTCGCTCTGTCATTTGTGTAATTGTTGCTACGCGCAGACTGGGTACTAGAAATTCTAATGGAACCACTACTGATTGGCCATATACTATTTTAAATGGTGTATTCCCTGCAACTTCTTGCATGTGGTCCTATATGCCCACAATACTACTGGTATTTTTAGGTCCCAATCATCTCTGTTGAAATTACAGATCTTTGTCAGTGCATTCTCAAGGATTTTGTTAAATGCTTCTACTGTGCCATTTTCCTGTGGGTGATATGGTGTTCTCTTTTGATGATGGACTTCAAACTCTTCAATGATAGCCTTGATAGTGTTGTTAAAGAAGTGTGTGCCTTGGTCACTCATCAAAATTCTTGGGCAACCAAACCTAGTGATTACTTGTTCGAATAGAAAATGTGCTTTTGTTTATGAGCTGCAATCCTTCACTGGTGTTGCTTCCGCCCATCTTGTCATGTATTCTGTCATAGTGATAATGTAAATTGCTCCTGTTCGTTTTACTAGTGGGTTGATTGGTCCCATGAAGTCGATTTCCCATTTTTCAAATACCTGCAAATTTACATGTGGTCATAATGGAATCTCGTCCCTTCTATTGGGTTTACCAATCCTCTGACAAACATCACATCTCTGACAATACTCTTTCAATTCTCTGTGAATGGTTAGCCACCATAGTCTTGTGCACAATACCTTCTGCGCGGTAGCTTTTCCTGTGTAATTTCCTCATGCTATTCCTTCGTGGGCTTCTGCTAAAACCCTTGGTCTTTCATGTTCTAGCACATATCTTCACAAGATGTTATCTGCACCCATTTTGTATAAGTGTCCTCGATTAGCTGATAGTCTGCAGCCTGGAATACCAAGTTTTTCTTCTGTGCAGTGTTATATTCTGGTGGCGCAATACCTGTACTTAAGTACTAAATGATATCTGCAAAGTATTCGTCAACGATCTGGACTGAAAATAATTGTGTGTCTGGAAAGTTGTCCTCTAAATTTGTAGGTTCTTCTCCATTTGTGACCCTTGATAGTTGGTCAAGTCCTGCATTCAGCTTTCCTTCTCTGAATATTACTTCAAAATCAAACTCTTGAAATAGTAATAACCATCGACAAATTCTCCCCCCCAACATTGGCCTGTTGACTAGGTATTTAAGGGTTGAGTGATTTGTGAACATCTTAAATTGTTTTCCCAATAAGTAATGTTTGAATTTCTATAGTGCGTAGACCATAGCTAGGCCTTCCCTCTCTATAGTGTTATAGTTATGTTCTGATTATGATATTTTTCTACTCGCAAATGCTATAGGGTGATCCAAATCTCCCACTCATGGTTGCACCAAGATAGCTCCAAGTGTGATGGTTGATGCATCTACATGTACATGGAATGTCTTATTCCAGTCTGGAAATACTAGTATTGGCACTGTGACCATCTTTTATTTCAGCGTATCCAGTCCATGTTGAAAATATTCATTCCACTGAAACTTTGTATCTTTCCTTAACAGTTTCTCCATTAGCGCGGTAATCTGTGCATAGCCTTTGATAATTTTTTTGGAGTATCCTGTGTGTCCCAATGTCGCTCTTAGTTGACATATTGTCTTTGGTGGGGGCAAGTTAACAATTACTGCAATCTTTGCAGGATCTACTCGTAAGCCTTGTTTGCATACTATATGGCCTAATAGTATCCCAAACGGTTTTCTGAATATACATTTCTTGATGTTTAATGATATCTGGCACTTCCTGCATATTTCTAACATCAGCCACAAGACCTCTACATGGTCTTTCAATAGACTATAGACTGTCCAGTCATCCAAGTATACCTCTAGAATCTGGTGGATAAACTCCCTGAATGCAGCGATGACTACTCTAGAAAATATTGTTGGTGCATTCTTTAGTCCAAATGGCACGATTGTGTACTGGTAGGATCCCCATTTTGTAGAAAACATGGTCTTGTATATGTCCTCCTATGCTATCTTGATCTAGTGGTAGCCTGAGAATCCATCAGTGAATGAATAGACTTCGTGTCCTCCTACGTTCTCCAACACTTCATCCGTGAAAGGTGTAGGGAACGGTTCAGGTAGGCATGCATCGTTCAACTTCCTTAAGTTGATGCATATTCTTATCCCCCCTTGTTTTTTCTCCTGAACTACCATCAGGCTTATCCATTCTAATTCCTCCACAGTTTCTATGATTCTGGCTTCGAGGATCCTGTCGATATCAGCTTTGACTTTCTGCTTATATATCTGATCGACCTTTCTTAAGCTCTGAGTGGTATCTTGATTTCTCCTATATCTCCTGCTATACCCTTCATTTTCGTAAATTTTGTGGGAAGTAGGTCGTTGTACTCGTCCAATAACTCTGTTATGATTTCTACTGTTTGCTTATCTCAGTAGTCTCCAATGCTGGCCATTTTGGTATTCTCAACTATCCCAATGTTGACTTTCTTCACCTTGATCGACATAGCAATTACTTCAATTTCTAGTGGTGGACCTTCCACTTCTCTTTTTCCTTCTTCTTCCTTGATCTTAATATCGCGCGGATCATCTTCATCTGGTGCTTCTTCCCGCACATGATAGCATGAAAAATGTTCTTTCACTGTCTGTCTATTCCACTAGTGTTCTTTTTTTATGAGTTCGACTTCTGGTTCCGTGATGAATATCATCCCTCTTATCTTCTTAAGAGCTGCATCTATGTCGAGGTTCTCATGCTTGAATGAGAAAGTGAATGTAAAATTATGTTGCAATATTGTCCAGCTGGCAGTTCCTCTGCACAGTTCCTGGTCTGTATACCTGTTTGATGGTATGCCCTCTAAGGTATGTACAAAATGATGAGGCCATTCCTCTCGAGGTGTCATTTTCCACAACACTCTACACTTCTCCAAGTGTTCTGCTGGTGCCCCTTGACCACCGTACTTATGTTGCTTGTTGATTTTTTGTTCTGCGTTGAACCTTATGCGCAGTAATTGCTTACATTGGTACCAATCCCTGAGTGTTTCCTTGTGTGTGCCCAACCATATTGTAGGTGTGGCCTTGAGTGCTATATCAAGTACTAAGAGTCTCTGATTTTCTATCACTTCATCCTCATACTATGCCAAGAATACTTCTATATCATTCACTCCGTGGAAACTGGGTGGTTCCCTAATCTCTGTGCCTACCCATCTTACTGCGTGATCGATTCTTGCACACCTTCTTGTGGAAACTTCGTGTAGCCTTTGTTGCCAATTTTCTAAACCTGTATCTGAGTCTATCACACATGAAGTAATGCTCCACCAACTGAGTATCCCATCTGCAATTGGGTTTACGTAATCCTCATCACTCGCAGTTGTTCTGTACAATCGGCTGATTTATTCTAAGTCTAGACAAGTAGGTTCTACAAACCTTTCCCCTTCCGATGGATCTAATGGTGCAATGACCATGTATTCTCTTGACTCAAATGTCATTTTTTGGGTCTTTAAATTGATTATGGCCTGGTTTTCAAATGTCCAATCCAAGCCAAGGAATGATGGATATGGTGTTGTGTCGTCCATTATTTCAATCACTTCAAAGTCTGCTTTAGTGCGCACTCCATCCATGTCTACTATCACTCCTTTCAATCTACCAATTTGTAGACCTCTGTGTTGGTTTTCTAGTTTCAGTTGAGCTGATGAAGATCCTAGTGTGGGATCTCCCATACATTGCCATGTCTTCTTTGGTAATACATTGACTTCAAATCCTAGATACAGTATGATATCTCCCACGTTGAAATCTTCGATATTGGCATTCATCCTGAACTCCATACTTGTTCTTCTCCTTGTATGTAGGTGATTGACTATTTTTTTTTCTAGTTTTCCTTTTGTCTCTATGCTACATTTTTCTAATATATTTTTCAATATTTTAATAGTGGATGGATCATTCAAGAGTTTTACACATGATTGAAAAAAGCCTTTGATTGTACTTACTTGTCCTATGGGTTTTATTTCATTGGTATGATCCAATAGTGGAGGCATCTTGTACTCTGGTGCTTCCTTACTCTGTTGCACAGTCGAACTCGACGCAGTGTCTTGCTTCAAGAATTCTTGTCTAGATTTCCTAAGTGTTTCCTTCTTGTTCTACACGTCAAACTGTCTCCTTGATTTTTTCACCCACTAGTGTTGTACTGGCTCTTGTCGAGCTGCATCATTTCTTGTTTTAGTTCCTCCACGCGTAACTATGTTGATGTTTCGTCCTTCATCCCTTGTTTCGGCTGAGATCCATTGAACATTTTGATTTTTCTGATTCCTTTTTTCCCGGATCTTTACTAAGAGTGTCGGACATTATTCTGTATCATGGTCTGATGCACGAAAATACATACAAGTTGTTGGTGGAAGTGGACATTCCCTTGCATAATGTCCCAGTTGTTGATAGTTATAACATACCACTGGTCCTCTACCTCTTCCAAAGCCTCCTCTTGCTCATCCTCCACCTTTGTAGCCAGCTCGATCTCCTCTCAATGTGTTATACTGAGGTGCCTGATTGTACTGCGTGGTATTGTACTGAGGTTGTGTTGTGTTGTACTGTGGCTACATGGTATTATATGGTTGTTGCACAGTATTATACTGTTGTTGCGTAGTTTTGTATGTCTCTGGAACTTGGTTAAATTGTGGTGCGGCTTTCCTAATCATCATTTCTGCTTGTACCCTATATGCCTCTAATGTCCTCTCTCACATCAAATCCATAGTTCTACAATCTTTGTCGTCATGTCCCATTGACTTGCAAAAGTTGCAATATGAAATCTTTGGGACTGTCTGGTATTTCTGCATCATTGGGAAATGATACAGATCATGACCTGGTTTCTTACAGATCTCACACCATATTCCTCCTGTTGGTAACAAATTTTTCATTCCTGCTTCCATATACTATGCAAATGTTGGACATTCGTTCTTGTGGTGTCCTTCCGTCCTGCATGTGGTACACCAAACGGCTTCTCATTTGTCCTTTCTTTTGTGTTGGCTTAGCTGGAACGTTATGTTATTCAAATCCTCCTTTGGTTCTTCGATGGCTGGATCTGTCTATTGATATTGGTTTTCTTCCAGTTGCATGGCTGCTTGTAGAGCCTCTGCCTGTGTCTAAAACTTATGTTGTCATAATGGGTATTTTAACTGTGGTAGTAGTGAGTTGACGAACATATGCATGTGTTGCATATCGGTCATGATATATTTCAACTTACCTTTCAGTCGCTTTAATGTCTGATCAATATCCCATACGGATTCTCCTAGTTTCTATATAATTTCTATCATCTCATTCATGTACTAATATTCTGAACTTGGCTTCTAGAACTCATTTATCAACAATTTATTGATGTCCGCAATCATTCTAGTTGTCCCTGGTGGATTGTTTGTAGCTAAAATCATATATCAATCCAGTGCGCGATCCCTTAGTGTAATCACTAGTTGTGCAAGTTTAGTCTCTTCGTCTGTGATCTATTTTTATTCCCAAATCTTCTCACAAATAAACAAATGTTTCTCTGGATCTTTTGATGCTTCTCCTTTGAATTCTGGTAACCTGATGGTGGGATCATGTCCTACCATCCCAAATGATGAACTACTACCTCAACGCGGTGTAGATACTTGACTAGTGCTTCCTGAACTTGCTCCGCCAATTGTTGTTCCTTTTGTAGATGTACTTCCTGATGTCTTTCTTCCCCCGAAATGTGGTTCTCTAAATGGTGGTGTTCTCTTTGGTGTATAAGTCGCACATGGGTTTATGGGTTCCACACTGACTTTAATATGGATAGGATTGTTGCCTTATTTTCCCACTCTTGGACCTCTTGTCTTTCCCTCATATGTTGCGTGCAAGATTTCTTCAATCTGCTCCACAACCCAGAGATCCTATACCTCTTCTTCATCGCTCGCCAAGCCTTCCCTCGTGACTATGACTCTCTTCTTGGTATTCATTTTGTATTTGTAGGGCACTCCACTATGCATATTTCCAGCTGTCGCCATGATCTTCTTGATCTAGTCGTCATCCATCATGATTGGGTCCAAGGGTTCCTCCTTCTTTCCCTTATCCATTCCTCCTTCCATTTCTTCTCTTTCTATCAGTGTTGCCCCCCTTTCCCCATGCACACAGGGAAGTTTAGATTTCTAACTCCATTGTCATGAAACCTTTGTTATACAACAAGATCTTAATAGAAGTATACAATGATCTAATATACCTTCCTCGAGGTCCACATAGAAACTCTTGCTCCACTGCATTGTACAACTTTGTTGTATCTACTGCAAACTCTGTTATAAATCCCGCTAAAACACTGTCGAGCCAAAAATCTATTGCTTAGGTGAATTTGTTGTTCACCTGTTATAACTGTGTGATATGAACTGGCGTCCACTCTAACTGTCGGATCTGGTTCATTGCATGGTTATCCTTCAGCCTTAATATCCACTCCTACAATAAGTGTGGAAAATCACAGAAAAATAATTCATGCAAATCAGTAAACATGTATTTCCCAAGATATTTGTGTGGTGTTACTCTAGGGTTTTTGTTATATTTCTGTGAAAAATCTAGCTTTTTTTTCTTTAGCCATCTTTTGATCTTTGCTTTTGTGGGATTACACAGTCTCAACATCCCCTTCTAGTGTCTCATTCCTCTCTCCTTCTCACCGTTCGCTTCAGTATTCTCTTGACCCACCTCCCGCAGATCTTACGTATCTTTGAAAATATCTTCAACAAATCCCATCTACTCAATCCTTTACTGTTCCAAACAAAGACAACGAAACCATTTGTTGGTTACTATTTGTTTATCTGATTTTATATCTTATCTTGACTGCCCAGGGTTCATGTCTATTTGGGGTTCCAACAAAGCCTCTAAAACTATCGGCCCTCCTAGTAAACCAAAAGGCAACGTGGTACACAAAATGCACTGTGCAGTCTCACCCGAGATAGTCTTAATGGGTGGTTGCAATACTCATGCATTTGCAGCCCAGGATTGAGTGGAGATCTATGAAATGTACGCTAAGAGTTATAGTTTAACTTATTAACACAATAAACTATCATTCATGATTATGCATTAAATATAACCAAGTCATTCATTCATCATATTAACAACTATTGAAATAGTAAAGAAACACATACATTCAATCACATAACACAGGTTTTACTGTGGTTCACCCCCTCCTGGGCTACATCCACAAAGATTTGGCTCTCAAGCTCTTTTTATTAGCATCACGCGCTTTACAAATCTTCTCAGTCAGGTCGAGATATATTATGAGGTGTAATAGATCACACCAGGCTCCTCATCCTATGATATAACCCTCAATATCTACCCTCTTTACTCCTCTCCATCTCAACAACTTACAAAATTAGGTCGTATAGAAAAATATTACAACTAGCTATCAAAACTTGACTCCTTTGGTCTCTACTTCCCCGTTATCTCTACTCATCGTCCCTCCATGAGACCTAGGTATCTATATTTATACGTTTCTAGCTCTCCAACCATTACAATGTATTACAAGAACCCTAACCATAAGGTTGTTAAGTCTTCCATGCATGCATGCATGCTTCTCCTTCTTCCAGTTGTTGCTTCCCTTGTGCATGATTTCTTTCCCAAAATAGATTTTCTTTCCGCTTTGGCCTGCTTCCAACAACTGGATCAATTTTCTTGAAACCATTTCACCAGTTTTCTTATTTCATTCCCCCATGTTTGTAGCAACGACTTTATTCAAATCAACCTGCATGGATTTTGTTTTATACTCTGACAAATTTACACTTATCGAAGGTTCAAGTTATATGACTAACAAGTTGAATTTATTTTTCTCATGGTTAGTTGATGTTAAAAACCGAGGAACATCGGGATCATTTTATTCCATATGTTTTTCTTGACCAATCTTTAGTTATCTATCTCTTTTATTCAATTCGTTCACTTGTGTGGAAAATGTTTTTATGCTCCTGGGTCGGATTCCCAACTGAGCTTCCATTGACAGTAAATAATATTTATCCCTATAAATAAAATTTAGGACTATAGGCATAGAAGAAGAGGTTATCATTAGCACTGACTCACTTGTCTTCTTTGGTTGTAACTCTCCTAAGAGAGTATTGGTTTTTCTTGTCAAATCATCCTACAAAATTTCCTCATGGGTATTATCGATGATTTGTGTGGTTCTCTCTTGAAATTTTCCCTTCTTTAGGTCAAGTTCACTGGTCTCCATCCCTTCAATTTCACTTGAAACCTCATAATTCTTCCTCTCACTTCCAACCTCTTGTTCAGACAAAACCTCGACTGCTAAATTAGCCATTCTTTTGGCCACTTGTTTTGGACCACTTGATATTTGACCCATTTGGATCTAATTGCATTCATAGTTTGTAGTGTTGGAATCCAAGTTAACGACTATTGTGGGATTTTCTACATTATTAGTCCCTTCTTCAGGGACTACACCTTTTCGCAGGTGTCCTTATTGGCCATCATCTCAATGTTAGGATTAGCATGATGCATATAAGATGATGAATTTAAATCTACACACTATTTTGAAACTAAATGATAGGAATCATATTTCCAAACATTGCCTTCCTTGAAACCCAAGGAATAAATTAACTTATTTACAATATCTGCACCATACCTACTTTTAACAATAAGCGAGAAAACTTGAGCTGGTAGTACGAAATATGATTTTTTGATTTTTTGAAATAAAATGCAAATGATCAATTTCCAGTCTTTGTCTAAGGTATTCTAGAGAAAAAACTTGTAGTGAAATATAGAATGGTAACATATAGGGCTTGATTTCACTACCATGCACTTGGATAACTATGAAATCTTGGTAAAGGTGCCAATCAACAATTTTGGTTTTTGGTCTCAACTGGAGAATGTGATGAAATTATGATAGCATCCTTGAGGGTGATTGACCCTGACGAATGGTATAATAATGAAAAAGAAACTTATTGGTGAATTCATTGTATCCTCCCTTTGATTTAGTTTGCTACATGATTGTAGTAGAATCAACTACAAGCAATCAATTACCATGTTCATCTTGTTTATTGAGATTAAGATGCCAAAAATGATCACATTGGAAATACAATAACATTTGTACCAAATAATATTTATAAAAAAACATCTTTAAATCATGAAGCCCACACAATTGTTCATGAATGACATTAGCCAAAAACTCAGTAAAATTGTATTTCACTAGAAGCAGGACATGAGGGGGAGAAATATCATTCATTATGCTCAATATAACCTCATCCACTATCGAGTCCTCATCAAATTCTAATATCAAAGAGATCATAGATATCATCTCTCATGGATTTGGGGTGAAAATAGAAGCTAACATTTACCTTAGCAGAAAATTCCTCTTCATTGATAGAATATTTAGGCATCAACAATAAGAGCATGGTGGAAATAGACTCTATGGTAAAAAATGATATTCTCCTGGAACCATCCATAGAGACTAGAGTGTGACTCGAAGGGTCATATAACTTTACACATGTTTCAACCAAGTCAAACTCATGGAAAGTGTAAGGAACTATGGTTTGGGCTAACTGGTTGGACTAGACTGAAAATGAATCAGACCCATTACAGGAAAACTCCTTGTCCGAATCACATACTTTTCTCAGAAAACTTTCAACAAAATGTCTCAAAAACATCCCAAAGTAGGTCAACCAAAGCTTCATAATCACTAGAAGAATTTGTAGGGATAGTTACAGTGAGAACTTTTCTTTCATTCAATAGTGAAATACTCAAGTGTCTCAAGTAAATAATGGTGAATTATATGATGAAAATTGATTTCCCAATGCTCGATTACCATATAAACCATCACAACCTACCCACATTTGACATTTACTATCATTAATTAGAAAGTTCCTTGAAAAACACACTATATTTATGAAATATAAGTTGGAAAATTAATACAAAAACCACATCAAACTTGATAAAACTAGTGGTTTCTTATGGTGGTTTTTGAACCACAAAAGTTGTTGGATTACTAAGAGAAGGGA
>ML778502.1:93580-142696 GCA_009831015.1 Picea engelmannii | reverse complement strand
AAAAAAAAAAAAAAAAAACATTGTCCATGAATTTCCATGAATGAAGGGGATTTGAATATTATTATTTATAATGAGAGAGAGTGGATATATGTAGACATCTCATTGTTGCATCTACTTCATCAGATCCATAGAGATTCCTACATCTTCAGTTAAATATTCATTGTGCATAAACTTGCACAGTGGCAAGGTATTTGTGGAGTGAAGGACATGTTATGGGATAGTTGCCTTTCCTTTTGATGCAATGTCCTTCTTCACTCTTGTTAGAATCATATTTTGAGCCGGGGGGGGAGGTTTCCCACTAGGTTTTCCATTTTTAACTCACTTTTGTTCAGTTGTTATGCATCTATACTTGCACATGAGTACCTAACATGGCTTCATATTTATGAGACTCATCATTTTGGACACCCCGGTTATGTTTCAGGGGGGTTGTTAGGGAACATGCTCAACTGCATACTCAGTGACATACTCATTTTATCAGAATCACATGTAGACACTTTTTCATGCACCATGCATGTATGGAGACACTTTTCCATGCACAATGCATGCATCTTAGGAGCCACATGCAGACACTTTTGCATGTGTCATGCATGCATATTAGGAGCCACATGAAGATGCTCTTGCATGCACCATGCATGCATCTTATGAGCCACATGCAAATAATATTGCATGTAACATGCATGCATTTAAGGAGCCACATGAAGATACTCTTGCATGCAACATGCATGCATCTTAGGAGAGTTTTTATATTGTGGAATGAATGATGAATACATGTGGAGTTATCTCTTGAGTTTAAACCACATATTTGACCTTTTTCTTATTATAGCAACTTTTGACTTTAGTTAACTATTTCAAGTGGGAGAGGTTTCTTTTCTACTTGATCGTGCACATGGAAATCCCAACCTAGTGTGCATTACTCCTCATGTGGAGAGTCTTATATATTGTACTCATTATCAAGGAGCTACTTGGAGCAATCCAGACAAGCCAAAGAAGAGGGAAATCAGATTTTCAGTGAGACTAATCCATGTATCTAACAATGTCGAAGCCTCTCCATGTCGAAAAGTGTGACATTAGCAAAGTTTCGCACCCTCTCCATGTCGTAAGGTGCGACAGTCGCAGGCACATGAAATTAAAATTCCTATGAAGTGTCACACCCTCCCTCCTCAATTTTTCCTCAGTGTTTCACCTTCTTAACTGCCAGAGGAAGACACCTAGGTCAATGTCACATTGTGTTCTTAAGAAGGGCCCTTAAAATTTTTATTTTTTATTTATTTATTTATTTTCTACAGTAACTTCTGCAGTAATTTCCGCAGTAACATCTGCAGTAATTTCCGCAGTAACATCTACAGTAATTTCTGCAGTAATTGCAAATTGACAGTAATTTTTTAGGGTTTTCATAGCCAAAAAGAGGGATGGATACGACACCAATTCTTCAGCCAAATTTGGTGATAATTCTCACATCATACAATTATTTTGATTGGAAGACGAAGGCTGAATTCCAACTCAAAATAAAATAATTGTACAATTTGATGATGGTGACAAAAACAAAACCTACGTCAACGATTGAGAAGACCATATGGGAAAACCGTAAGGATGAGGCCACATGACTTCTTCTTAAATTAATTTAAGTTGATTTATGGTTTCATGTTGTCACATGCAAGACTCCAAATGAGATATGGACCACCTTGGAAAGTCTCTTTGGAAAGAAGGTTGAGATGAGAGGTCATATGCTTGAGGTAGAGTTGAATACCTTGGATCCTAAAAGTTTTGATAATATATAGGATTTATTTAATAATTTTAAATATTTGATATTGATCTTGGCATCTTGTGGTACTAATAAGTCTGCAGAAGTAGACCAACTTATTCTAACAATCTTGTCTAAGCTAGGACTAGAATATGTTGTTTATGTCTCTACTTTCCATTCTGGCAGATATCTCTTCATATCCAAGTCAAAGATGCCTACCATGGATTAGTTCATTGATTCACTCAGACATGAGCAGGAAAAACTCATTCAAATGGGCCTAAGCAAGGATCCCAAAGCACATGCACTCACCATGCATGATGGAAAATGATCATCCAAACATAAAGAAAAGGGGAAATCACATCCAAAGTCAATGGAGGGATATTCCAAACCCTTCAATGATTCTTCAAGTTCCAAAGACTCTTCAGATTCCAAGAAAAAAGAAGAATGGAAAGAAATGAACTTATTGCAATAAATCGAATCATGAAGAATCCACATGCATGAAGAAGAAAATCGATCTTATGGCACATCTACTTCAACAAAACAACCTTGGAAACTTCATTCAAGAAGGAGATAAGAAGAAGAAGGAAGAAGATCATGCTCCTAAGAAAGGTAATAATCATGCTCTTATTGCAATTATTTCCTCATCTGATTCATGGATTATATATTCGGGTGCATCACATCATATGGAACTGAAAGAGGAATTTTTTAATTCTTTGATTTCATGCTCAAGACCCCCTATTCTCATGGTGGATGATACTCCAGTAGCAGTAGCAGGAGAGGGAAGAGTGGAAGTCCCTAATGGAAGTTTTAAGAATGTTTTACATGTTCCAAATATTTCTATAAATCTACTCTTAGTTTATCAGATCAATGAGAAAGGTAAAAAGGTTGAATTTACATCAGATTCAGTTTTTGTACTTGACATGCATGAGAATTCCATTATTTCAATTGGTGGGGTAGATCACAAATAAAGGTTTTAAAAATTCACTAAGTTTGTTGACTATGACTCCTCTTTACTTTTTACACATGAGGAGAGTACCTTACATGTACTACCAGTTCAACATGCAGTGTGCTTCCATCACTTCTGGACATCAGAGATGACTCCATACACTCGGATTTTGTACATGGAAATGAGAAAGTAGTACAACCAGATAATGAGCCAGCACCGAAGATTCAACAAATTCCCAAGAGGGCATAGTCTAAGGTTTAGGCAGTGAGTGTCCTTGTAGGGGATTCATTGGATTCGAGGAGGACTCAATCTCAACATGAGGAGCCTTCACATGTACCTTCATATTTTGAACCAATTATTCCCATGCATTTCTATATGGTTCAATATTATGATCCACAGACCTACAGTGAGGCTATGGGAAATCCATTATGGGAAGCATCCATGCAGAAGGAGTATGACTCACTCCTAGAGCATCAGACTTGGTATCTGGTTCAACTTTCACCAAAAAGGAATATTTTCAAGTGTAGATGGGTCCACGGGATCAAGAGTTACAAGGAAAGATAGGTTTCCAAAGGAATTCATCGAATCCATAAATATTTCTACATCTTCATGAAGAATTTCAGTGAGAAGAAGTTTCAGAATTTGTGGGATCGTCTTGGAGTGAAGAACACAATTTCCTAGCAACTAACTTTTCTTCTTTTGATGCATTGTCTTTTGAGGGGGTGTTTTGTTCCCATGTGGTTTCCCTTCTTTCCTCATTTTTTATTCAGTGTCCCTTAGTTTCATTTTACATGAGTACATAATATGGCCTAGTTGTTGGGACTCATTTTTTATTTCTCCATAGTGATGTTTAGGGGGGGTGTCGGAAATATTTCTATTTTCGACTCACTAGTTAAGTGGTAGTTAACTGGAGTTGGTTCTATTTTAGACCATCATTATTATGTATGCATTCCTAAGGAAAATCTCACTATTTGTCTTCTTTTCTTAATTATGGAATGTTATGTCTTATATGAGTTTGTATCACCCATTCATTGTATTAGTATTTGATCATTGATCAACTCATTGGAGTAGTGTGAATGCATTTTATCATTCTTCCATATTGAATCTCTCATCCTTTTCTTGATAATCTTTGTTTTTGTTTTCTTTATCTAGGTCCCCTATGCAATTTTCTATGAAACATCGATAGTCAGATCGATACATGTGTACACCATTGGATATTTTGGGATATAAAAGTTCTGATATACCTCGTGCACTTTTCTTTCTAAAGTATATCTTTGTTATTGGATGTGCCCATCTTTAGTTTTCCAATATTTATGAGGCATAAATATTAAAACTTCAATAACCCTTGATCAATTTGCAACCTGAAATGATCCTTCACTATTCAATTGTTCGATCTTGTACCATTGGATTTTTTAGAACCAATTACACAACCATTATCTAACTAGTTATGCTCGAAATGCAACATAATCCCTCTGATTTTCCCTACAAAATATTCATTGTTAGATAATGATCAATATTTTATCTTAACCAAGACATGAGATTTAACAAAAAATATTGAGATATTTTTTAAGTATGTGAGCTTGAAGAAAAAAAATGTTTTGTGTAAATTCAATTAAATCCAATATTGAAAGGAGGAATTATTAAACCATTTCATGATTACAATAGAAGGAAAGCAAGTAGAAAATACTAAGGAAAGTAGAATTTGGCATGCATTGTATTGGAGGAGTTGGAGGGTAGACTAACTCTACACCTTGTATTTCACATACAATAGCTTAAGGGAGAAAAACAAATTCATAAGGCGCATTGTTGGCTAGCAAGTGACATGGTTGATATGATCTAAGATTGATGAAAGTCATTTTTGACCATTTCTAGCTACCTTTGTATTTCCATCATTTAATATTATAATATTAGAGTCATTCACAATTAATGGAATGCTTGGAATTAAATAAATATCCTTATCGTATTGGATTCGATCAAATTTGATTGAAGAAATTAATATACATAAAATAAGAAGACCAAGAGCTCATGTGAGATTGTTTTGACCTATTGCTGTTCTCTCTAACTTTGGTTATTTTTCGAAGACATTGAAAGCTTATGACAACCATATCAATTGGTATTAGAGCATAACCATCCCTAAGATTGAAACTTAATCTATTCCTATCATGGGGATTTCTTTTTGGTAGATCGTTGTCCCTACTATGCTTAGCATTATATTCTTACTCCTCCACCACCATAAATTCGATTGCATCACTTGGGTGAGACAAAGATATTTTTTTATTTTAGGTTCTAATTCTCATACCTCACATGATGTAGCAAGAGTCCTACTCCTCTATCACAAATCATATTGTATTACATCTAGCATTATACTCTCCAGTTCCATTTAGAGATGTTCTAATTTGAGGATTTCTTCCATGATGCCCAACAAGGAGAAGTAGACCTTCAACTCTAGCTTGGAGGCTTCTTCACCAAAACTCCTACAGATCATGACCACTAACACTTTGTACACTATAATGTAGGGCTTGAACCAACTGAAGGGACCCTCATTTGATGCTTCAGATTCTTTTCACTTGTATCCCAAGATCACCTTGCCCAAGTATTCTAGTGACATGGATGGTGAACACATTGATTCTTGGCTTCATAGTCTAGTCATGTATTTTGCATCTCAACCACAATATCTAAAGCGAATAAATTGGAATGGGAAGCATTGCATTTAGTTGATATAGTGTTGAAATGGTGATAGAATCTCTAAAAATTCTCCAACATCTATATGGATTTAAGGGAAGAACCTCATTTCACTAAGCTTAAGGTACAATTATCTATCACAAATCCAAAATTTGTTCTCTGTATAAAAAAAAAATCTAGTTTTTTTTTTCCTTCTTTGTGCACCAAAGTTGAAATGCTTGACTTTGATAACCTCACTCAAGCCTTTAATAGAGCACTCACAGCTGAGTGAAATCAAGGGAAACATATCACATTATCTCCTCACTCTCCTTGTCTCCTACATGATCAAATTCACCAACAAACCCTAAGGTCATTGAAGTCTCAAACCCTACCACCCCTGATGTACACACCATTCTTATAACTTTTAATTATACCATTGTAGACAAGAAGAGTTGTTTATCCATAATTGTCAAACATAGTACCTTATTCATTTCCTCATTCTATAAAATGGTAGTCAGGAGAATTTGATTGTCACCTTTATTTTTGTTTATCTCGAGCTTCCTTTTACTCTCCATCCTCACCCATACCATTTAGGGTAGGTCACAAATAATAGAAATCATTCCTTGGTTAATTGTCACTACATGGTCACATTTTTTGTCTCTCCTTTTCCGAAAAATGTGGAATGGGATGTCACACCTTTGGATTTTATTTCTCTCATATTAGTTTTTCCTTACTAGTTGGATTGAATCCATTTATGATACAAGTCTAAATCAATACACCTTATTTCAAGGTGATTGAAATTTTAAGATTTAAGTTGTTGTTGAAACAATAGCATCGCCTCTACCTGGTCATGCAATTTCAATCAATTCTAGCGCTATCAGTTCCTCCATTTATGTGTTGTGCACCCTCTCGAACTATATATAGAGGTGACAAATATTCTTGTCTCCCTTCAACATCTCCTTGATGAATACTAGGATGTATTTTCTAAACTACAAGGGTTACCACCACTGTGTAATATTGAGCATTCTATTGATTTTATTCCTGCTGAATCCTTGCCTAATTCCCCTACCTATTAGTCATCTCATGCAAAGAGTGAATAATTGGAGAAAAAACTATGGAAACTTTGGGAGGACAAATCCATTCAATCCATCTCCTCTCCATGTGGCTCTCCAACCTTCATAATTCCCAAGAAGGAGAAGAATGAATGGATATTGGTCACTAATTAACGAGCCCTTAAAAAAATCACAATAAAAAATAAGTATCCTCTTCCACGAATTGATGATATATTGGATCACTTGGTAGGGTCTTGCTATTTTACTAATATGGACCTCCAAGCAAGATATCATCAAGTCTATGTGAATACAAGTAACACATGGAAAACAAATTTTAAAACAAAATTTGGACTTTTTGAATGGTTGGTTATGCCATTGAGGCACAATAATAGGACCCTAATTTCCACATTCCTAACTCCTCCAACCCTTCACTAATACTCATGGAAAAATATTGTTCTAGTCATTAGAGGGAAGCTCTCTTAGGTGACAAATTTGATTTTGTTGACACTTGAAAAATTTATCATGGAAAATGACAACCAAAAGAACCTAATTTCCTAGCAATTGTTTTACACACTACACCTCCCTACCACACCATATCCACAACCATATCATCTTATATATCTCAAGGAAGAAGGTTTGTCAATATCTATCACGTATAAGTGTTTCGTCACTTTTTCCAATGGACCTTTTATTGATACAATTCACTATGATGTTACACACATAAATTATTGTGACATGATCCATGGAAAGACACAAAATGATGGGTGCTACAACACCTATATTGTTTACAATGATGGAAAGGTATACCATATCACCTCTTCACTCCCTTATTATATAATTAATATAATTCATTGTGACATTACACCCCTAGATTATTGTGACATGATCCATGGCAAGGCACAAAATGATGGGTACTACAAAAGTTTTATTGTTCACAAGGATGGGAAGGTATACCAGATTACCTCTTCACCCCTTAGTCTATAATTTTCAAAGGGAAATATGTTAAAAAGGTCTAAAAACTCTTTTTTCTACTCAAATTACCCCCCCCCCCCCCCCCNTACCACCACATTGGTTGTATCTGATTGTTGTTCATGATAATGGTATTTCCACAACAAACATATTTAACACCATCATGATTCTAAGTTAAAGGGAAGGTGGGAGTGGTGAAACCTTAATTCTAGACTATCCCTTAAACTTCTCCAAGAACCCTAGCACTCTAATGGCAAAGAGTAATAACACAATAAATTACAAAGAGAAAGATAAAAACTAATGTGCTCGAACCCTCACATATCTAACACAAGTGTATGTATGAATGGATGAATATATGAAGGAATATATCCTTCCTTTATTTGTATGATATGTAAGGGAGGAAAACAATATAAGTGGGTCTAAACCTAGAAACCTATCTCTACACAAGTAGGCTCACAAGAGGAGCACTCCCTCTCCATGTGACACATGCCAAGATCCAATGTGAATACATCCAACAAGCAAGGATCCAAGCCATGAGAACTCCATGAGATGTTTCCTATGATTCTCCTCTGTAATTTAGGTGCTCTTCTAGGTCCACCACACCCACATGATCACTCCATCAACCAAAGTGTCCTCAATTGAAGTACCAAACTTCATGCAAGCAACTAGGTGTTCACATGTCATCTAGGGATCAATGCTTGCATCTAGAATTCTCAATGATCCTATTCCAAATCCATGCAAACAACCCTCCATGTGAAAATCATGAAGAAATTCACCAAACTTCATAGGTCTCCAACACTCCAAGGAAGAAATCCATACAAACATCCTTACAAGGTCTAGAAATCAACAATAAATTCAAATCCACTATGTTTTTCCACCACAAAAAAACCAAGGCTAATCCATACACCATGCACCCCACATCACATGAAGCACCCCATTCTAAATTTGACAAATACATAAGTATAACTCATTCTGAAATCAAGCTACATAAATAATGCTCAGATTAGAAAACAAACAACCCCATTGAATTCATGGCGTTGAATTACCCAAAAATTATTGTCTCCATGCCTCGATCTGACTCTTGCACTCATAGGCCCAAGAAGAATTCAGTTTCAGTTTATGTGCCCTCTACAACCTACAATTATGACTATCCTTTGCATCGAAATGTGTGCCCGAATGGTCGTACTATCCGCGCGCTTTCCCCCCCTCCATGGTCGGGTGGATGCACCTTTTAATAATTAAAATGGGCATTGGTTACTATGTGGTACCCATGGCATGTTGGTAATGGGAGGATATATTAAGGCGTTGGTTGAGGGTGGAGGTCCCAGTGTCAAACCCCGCAGACACTCCTTTTGGCAATGAATTGTTATATGGTGTAAATATATATGAGTTTGTTCCACCAGTTTAGATGTGCTACTAGAACTATATCCCAACAATATATAACCGTGGATAGGTTTGGCGTGGTATGGAAGATTTGGTGGACCTGCCAACCTCTTTTTTTTCAAAAAATTATTCATGGGTTGTCATTTGGCATTTCCCGCCTGCCACGTGGAAGCCTCTGATTAGGCCACGTGGCAGCCCCTCATTGGTCCATGTTTCCATCTACCAATTCATCATTCCATTTCATTCATACAGACTATATGGCCTGCCACATGGCAAGATCCGATTGGTCCACAAAATGGTCCAAAAACACCAAAATCGGGTGACACGTGGCAACCTTTGGTGTTGCCACATCATCATGTTGACAACATGCTTACATCAGCATGCCATGTGTCACTTCCATGCTTCTACCATGTGTTTTTTATAGATTTTAACTTCATCCGTACTGATGCTGACATCAACAGTACAGATGTTGACTCATCCCCTGCTGACTCAGCTAGGTTGATCAAACTTTGACCGCGAATATATTTCAATATGTAACTCTGTTTGATGATTCGTTTGCGCCATTAGAATATTGCGATGCACTCTTCATGATCATGCCATTTTCACTAAGTTTTGGGAACTTTTATTTTTTTCCCTTTCTCTGTCTGTTGAAGCCATTATGAGCATCCTAAGTCGCCTCTGTGAGTTCTAAGTTGTTCTTAGCCTTCTCTCGGTCCTTTTGGATCATGCCTTCCCATTGAGAGATTTTTGGACCACCAAAATATTTCATTAATCAATGGGTAAGTGAGGGAAGAGTCCCCTCACTTTGTCCTTCTTTATCCACTTTTTCTTGCTTGGATGGGTGCCTTTCAAGCCTACTCTGATATAATCAACATCACCCCTGCATGAATTCATCATCCTCCTATCCAGGATGATATATTATTTTATCTCATCCAAGTACTCAGGTGCAAAATCATCAACTGGAGGTATTGAAACTTCCTCATATTGATCCATTATCATAGGAGGCTCAAAAAGTTTCAATTTCTCAACGTTCACAACTGAGTAAATATGCATGCAAGGTGGAAGATCTAGATGAAAATCATTGGTTACACTTTTCTCCAACATAGTGAAGGATCCATAACGAATAGGCTTGAGTTTCTTTCATTCACCCTTCAATCTCTCCTTACTGATGTGAAGCCATGCTCGGTCTCCAACCTAGAACTGATGATCAACCCTATTCTTGTCATGCTAAGATTTACATTGTGCTTGACTTCTCTCCAAATTTTCCCTGACTGCCTGGTGGATCTGTTGGATCCTCTGGATGAACTTGTGGGCTCTATCCTCGGTTAGTTCTTCATTCACATCGACATCTCTCCCATACATCAAGTCCAAAGGAACCTTTGGTAGGTACCCAAAACATGTCTCAAAAGGTGAACTCTGAGTAGATGAATGTAAATCTTAGTTGTACGCATGTTGCACATAGATTATTTGTTCATCTCATAACTTTGGATGCTTTCTGCAGTAGACTCGAAGAAAAAGTACCATTGTTCAGTTTACCACCTCTGTCTGTCCATCGGTCTATGGATGGAAAGGAGTGCTCCTCTTCAATTTGGTGTACATCATCCTCCACAAGCTAGTCCAAAAGTCCCCAAGGAATCGAGTATCTCGATCCGAGACAAGGAATGTGGGTAATCCAAAGTGAACCCAAACATACTAAAAGAAGAGATTAATAGTTTTCTCAGCAGTGATCTACTTTTTACATGGCATGAAGATACAGATTTTGTTGAACCTATCCACTACAACATACAAATAATCATGACCCCCTTTGGTCATTGGTAAACCCCCAACAAAATCCATGGAGATACTTTCCCATGGATGGGATGGAACAGGAAGTGGTGAGTATAGCCCCAATTTTCTATTAGTGGGCTTACAAGTAGAACACATCACACACCCCTTTACATATTTAGTTACAATTGCTTTCATTTGAGTCCAATAACAAAACCTCTGCAAATGATCCATAGTTTTTCCTACCCAAAAATGCCCAAACACAATAGAAGTGTGAGCTTCTCGTATTATATGGACTCGTTCACTTGTAGGAATACATATCTTTCCAAGATGGTAGAGTAGTTTTCCCTGTAGACAATACTTCTCTACCTGTGCACCATGGGTTAGCTCCTCATATACTTATTTAAAATATTCATCGATGGAATATTGTTCTACATAGCTATCATGAGATAAAGAAGTATTTTTCAAAATAATAGAAGCAACAATAGGAGGTCTAGAAATCATATCGACTACCTTGTTACTTGTACCATTTTTGTACTTAATTACCAAATGAAATTGTTGTAGAAAACCCATCCATTTGTAGTGTCGAGATTGTTGCAATTTTGTTTGTTCTTGGAGATATTGTAAGGGTTGGTGATCTGTGTGTATGATTGTTTCCTTCCCTAACAAGTAGTGCTTCCATTTATTTACGCTATGGACTAATGCATACAACTCTTTATCATATGTAGGATAGTTCACAACATATTGGTTAAAACTTTCTGAGTAGTAACAGATAGGCTTACGATATTGCATCAATACTGCACCCATGGCGTATCCGTTGGCATCTATCTCGATCTCAAAAGGCTATTGAAGATTTGAAAGTGCTAATATTGATGCGGTACTGATCTTCTCCTTCAAAATGTTGAAATATTTTTGTTTCTTTCCTTCCCACTGAAAAGTGTTCTTCACACTAGTTAAGGCATGCAAAGGAGCTGCTATAAAGGAGAAGTTGGAAATGAACCTCCTCCAATACTGTACTGCACCTAAGAAGCTTCGGACTTTGGTTACACTTTTTGGCTCAGACCAATTTACAATTACATCAATTTTGGAAGGATCGGTTTTCAATTGTCCTCCTCCTACAATATGAACTAAGTACACAAGTACAGTCTTGCCAAATTCACATTTAGAAAATTTTACATACAACTTTTCCCTTTGCTAAGTATCCAATACTTGCTTTACATTCCTCACATGTTCATCCCATGTCCCGCTAAAAATAAGAATTTATTCTAAATATACAATCACAAAGTCATCTAGGAAAGGATTGAATACATCATTCATCACACACATGAAAGTTGTCGGAGCATTACAAATCTCAAATGACATAACTAACCACTCAAACAATCCTTGTTTGGTTTTAAAGGAAATTTTCCATGTGTCATATTCTGTGACCCTAATCTGATGATATCCACTGTGCAAATCCAACTTAGTGAAATAAACAACATTCTTCAATTGATCAAGTAAATCATCTATATGAGGAAGAGGGTATCTATTTTTCACTGTGATTTTATTTAAGGCCTAGTAATCGACACACATTCTCCATGTGCCATCCTTCTTTGGCACCATCACAATCGGAGAACCACAAGGAGATGAACTGGGTCTAATGACCCCTTGATACAATAATCCTTGTACCTTCTTCTTGATCTCTGTCGTTTCCACAACTGACATCCTGTACATGCCCACATTAGGAAGAGGAGAATCCTGTTGAAGATTTATCTCATGTTGGACTTCCCTCTTAGGAGGTAATCCATCCAGTTCCTAAAAAATGCCATCATACTTAGAAACAATATCAATTAATTCCTTTTTATGTGATGGATCACACCCTTGGAAAGCATCGGATGCCCTGACATATTTCGCTCTTGTGACCATGAGTACATGTCTCTTATTAGTGTTTATGAGTCTTTTCATTTGCCTTGTACTAACAAGTGTTGTATTTACCCTCATGTTGCGAGCTCTAACAATATATTCCACTCCCCTTTTATTAAGGTGGTATTTGTTCTCATGCCGAAAGAAGACTGTTTTTCTATCGTAAATATAAGGACTTCCCAACACTATGCCACATATATCAAGTGGTACAACATCCAAATCCACTTCATCAATAATCTTTGAAGCAATAACAAATATGATCCTACATTGCTTGGTGACATTAAGTTTTGCTTTATCACATACCCTACCAAGAGGATAAGGCTTCGGATGTGGTTTCGTTTCAAGACCCATCTTCTTGACAAGTGCTTTAGATATTAAGTTTATTTGGGAACCCGGATCAAATAATGTATCTATATTAGTGTGTTTAGATACAACTCTTATGTGAAATAATTCATTCCTCTTTCTTTCATCAACATGAGATTCATTATTGGAACTTGAACTAGCATGAAGAGAATATTTACCTTGTACTCCAAATGTTGTGATCTTTCTTTCATCTCATGAATCAGAACCAAGATCTTTTTGCACTATAGCAATGGTTTTTGTCTTCCCCTTTCCACCAAATTGTTTCAATTTCCTTTCTAGATGCAGTTTCCAACAGTGTTCTTCATCGTGACCTCTTTTCTTGCAATGAGTGCAAGATGGTTTTCCTCCTTCTCTCGTCACTGTGGCAACCTTCTTGTCCTTCCTTTTAAACTTCTTAAAATTTTTATGTGGTAGATTAGAAGACTTCTTCGTGGGATCTTCTTGAACATGTTTCCCCTTGTTCTCAAGGTGAGTGGCTTGCACACAAAATTTGTCAAGAATAGTGGGGTTAAACAAGAGAAAATTATGACGAATATAACTGTGAAGTGCACCAATATACTTCATTAAAGTTTCATAAGAATCCAAAGGAATGTTCAATGCAAGAGATTTCTTCCTAAACTCTTCTATGAAACTTTGTACAGTTTGACCTTTACTTTGCCTTAAATTTTTCCATTCCATCATTGCTTTATGTAAATACCCTAATGGATAAAATTCCTTCCTTATTGCTGATTTAAATTTTGACCATGAGGAAATAAGATTACCACACTTACTTTTGTCCTGAAGCTTTCTCTCCCACCATATGAGAGTGGTGCCTTCCAACCGAAGAGAAGCCAGTTTCACTTTAACTTCCTCTTCATCAATATGTTGGACACGACAATACACTTGAACCTGTCAGATCCAATTATCTAGCTTTTTAGGATTAGCATATCCATTAAACATAGGTAAAGAAAATTTTACATCAAGCTTTAATAATGGTTTCTTAAAAGAGGCTTTATTGCTAGAATGATGAGAATGCTCAGAGGAAGAAGAACTAGAACTTGAAGGTGAAGATGGAGGCTCAGGAGGATCTCCTCCCACCCCTCGGTTTACCGAAGCATCATCATCTGCATGTGCTTCCTTTTGCTTCCCTTTCTTCTTCATCCTCTTCTCGTAATATCCATACATTCGTTCGACCATTTTTGACATGCGATAAAATACCATGTGGAAGTTTTTCTCCTCTTCATCACACCTGTCCTCTTCTACCATTTTCTTCCTTCGAGATGCATGACCAACTTTGGGATTGAAATTATTAAGAGTTCCTTTACCCTGCTTATGTTTGTCCCTAGTAATCATTCACACTTAACAATTCAAGTCAAAGATGATTTCTCTAACAACAACATGATCCGAGATATTTTCATCATGACTTATAAAGAATTGCATTAAATGAGCATAAATTAAAGTGCACCATTAAAGAAGGAAAAACTCAAAAATGAAGACACATAAGCATCATATCTGAACACAAAACTTGATAATGGACTTTGTCCCTGGTTGACTACGTCTTCGGGTCCTGCTCTCAAATGGGTAGGATCTTTAATTAACTCAACAAAAGAATTTGGCAAAATACATAAGTATACCTCATTTTGAAATCAAGCTGCAGAAATAATGCTCAGATCATAAAACAGATCGCACCACTAAATTCTTGGCATCGAATTACCCAAAAATGATTGTCTACACGCCTCGATCTGACTCTGGCACTCCCAGGCCCAAGAAGAATTTTGTCTCGATTTTCATGCCCTTTGCAACCTACAATTTTGATTTCCCTTTGCATTGAAATGTGTGCCAGGATGGTCATATGGTCTGTGGGCCTTTCCCCCCTCTGTGATCGAGTGTAATCACATTTTAATAATTAAAATGGGCGTTGGTTACTATGTGGTACCTGTGGCCTATTGGTTAGGGGCAGATATATCAAGGCATTGGTTGAGGGCGGAGGTCCTGGGGTCAAACCCTGCAGACACTCCTTTTGGAAATGTATCGTTATATGGTGTAAATACATATGAGTTTGTTCCTCCAGTTTAGAGGTGATAATAGAACCTTATCCCAATGATATATAACCGTGGATACGTTTGGCATGGTCCGCTAGATTTGGCAAACTTGCCAACATCTTTTTTTTCAAAAAATTGTTCACGGGCTATCCTTGGGAATTTTCCTCCTACCACATGGAAACCTCTAATTAGGCCACATGGCGGCCCCTCACTGGTCCACACTTCCATTTTCCAATTTAGTAATCCACGTCATCATGCCACATCAGTTGCATAGGTTGCCACGTGGCACGATCCAATTGGTCCACTGATCGGTTCAAAAATGCCAAAATCAAGTGACACATGGCAGCCTCTGGTGCTTCCATGTCATCATCCTGACATCACCATTCCACTTGTCACTTCCCTACTCTTGTCACGTGTTATTTATGGATGTTGAAGTCATTCATATGAATGTTGACATCATCAATATGAATGTTGATTCATCCCCTACTGACTGGGCTATGTTGACCAAACTTTGACCGTGAATATCTTTCAATCTGTAACTTTTTTGACGAGTCATTTTCATCGTTAGAAATCTTGTGACGTTCTCTTCGCGATCATGCCATTTTCACTGAGTTTTGGGAACTTTTAATTTTTTCCCTTTCTCTATCTGTTGAAGCCAGTCTGAGCGTCCTAATTTGCCTCTGTGAGTTATGAGTTGTTCTTATCCTTCTCTGGATCCTTTTTGGATCACATGATGTAAACACTTTCGGACTAACCCAAAAAGATAATACTCCTTTACGATGAAAATGTTTTCACAAATTCTAGTATTCTCCCTCTATAACCGCACAATCCTACCATATACAAATATAAACATGTTACAGTCTCAAAAAAAATACCCAAACATCATCCTCCATCAAGGTATCACACCTCACCTCTTCAAAACAATTGGAAGGCTCACTAATGGAAGAATCTAATGCAATATGGTTAACATATCTCTTAGGATGTATACTCATCATTACTAAATATCTGAGTACTCTTGCATTCTCTTATGCATATTTTAATGTTGGAGTAACCCATCTTGGATTCCTACTGGTTGGAGTAGTAGGTGAGGGTATATCCATCCCTAGTCTCACCTTGTTCCCTCCTACATCTGAATTAGCTCTAACCTCTGAGTCAACCTATGGAATAGAAACCTCCTCACTCCTTTCAATATCTGAAGGATATCCCTTTGAAGTAGAGGACCTCACATCTCATCTCCCCACAATATTTCGTTGTGCTATAATATTGATCTTGTAAGATGTAGCCTAGTATCACTATATTCAAAAACACAAGATGTTATCATAACATCTCAAACCTTCAAGGAATGTTGACTACCTATGAATCCAAAGGAACATAACTAGGGATCATCAACAATATGTAAAACTTCATCATCCCTCATGTCATCATTACAAGCCAAAAATATCAACAACCTATGATCATGGGTATCTCACCCATGCGCCTCAAAATCCATGACAAGTGAAGCATTGTCCTAAAAAAGGTCAATGCCCTTTTTCTGAAACAATCCTAAAGTAAGAGTATGATCATAGTCAACTCCCTTTTCCTAAGAGAATCCAACAACCTTGTCCTCAACACTCCCATTGGCTATAATCTTGGAATCAATCCCCAGTTCAACAATATGTTTTGAACCCATATTCGTAGATTCCCACCATGCATGATTTACATACACTTCCTAAAGACTAGAAGGCTCATCCCACTTCCCATTGGAATGTACAAGTGCCATAGGATCAATGAACAATTTGTAAATGGCAGCGACTCACACACCTTTGACTAAAGTTCTTGGACTAGCTAGACTACAATCAATGGAAGTGCACTTTTTTCCCTCAAATGCAACTCTACATTTTGATCTCCCAAATAATAAATTCAAAGAATATTTTTCTTCAAACCAATAACAAATAAACATCATTCAACTCAAGAAACTCAATAGATGGAATCCATAAGGAAATGGATCTCAATCCTCTCATAAGATAAGTATGATCATCATCCAAATCAACACACATACCTCCCTCTTTCTCCTAAAGCATGCTAAATATTTTCTTGTCGTAATTCAGATGTCTTTGAACTACTATCTACATACCATCAAACACTTGAAAAAATGTTAGAAGATAAAACAGATACCATGGTGAAGGCAGTCTCAACCTGGGATGATAATGCATCCACTCATGCTAAAATATTTGCAATCCCTATAACCTATATATGGTACTTGGCCTTTCGTTTCTTCTCTGGACATTGGCTAGCATAGTGTCCCATTTGGTGACACCTAAAACATTTCACCTTAATTGGATATTTCTTTCCAAAACCTTCTGTATTTCCCTTCTTATTAATTTCTTACTTCCTTTCTTCATCTTCCCAATGAAGGCTACTTATTCTACTTCCTCTTGCTACATTAAATAGGTCTCCAACCTTATCTCTTCCTACATAAGGTTATCCCAAATATTTTTAAAATTTGGAAATTTCTCATGATTTCAAACACCTTGGAAAAAAGGCCTCCAAGATGGAACAAGTCCATTCAAAGCAATGGACAACAACTCCTTATCCTCCACCTTCATCCTAATGGAAACCAATTGATCTCTCAACTCTATGACCTTGGTAAGGTCACTCACCACATTATTTGTCTTACTCATGCAGATGACTGAAATCTTGTTCCTCAAGAGAATATGTCAATAAACACAATAAATTTGATATAAACCAAACAAAGTATCAAACATATCCTTACTAGTCATCTTCTTTACAATGTAATGGATGAAGTGACCCTTTACCAAGTCAAGAATGATTCACTTTGCCTTGTTCTCCTTCTTGAAATGAATGACCAATAGTTTGGATTGATAGGGGAAACGATTACTTTCTCAACATACTCCCAAATCTCTGTTTCCTCCAAAAGTAATTACAATCCAAGATTCCAAGCTATAAAATTCAAAGCATCATCCAACCTGTCACACTCTCTAAAATTAAGAGTAGTCATGTTGAAAATTTTAAGCAAACCCCAAAGAAAAAATCGACGAAAAATAAGTAGAAAAATCCTTCTAGGGTTCAATCACTTTTCCCGAGTGACTAAGGTGTTGAAAACAAACACTGAAACTGAGAGGGGGAGGGGTTAATCAATGTCTGGAACTTTTGGCCACTTTTCACACTTTCATAGATTAACTAAATTAACTGAATAATATATATGTAGTTCAATTAATTATTCATAAACATGTATAACACAAACTATATGAAGTAGATAAAATATCATTCTTTTATTTATTTAACTTGAATGAATACATATAAAATCAATCCTTTAATATATTCAACTTTAACTAAATATTAGAGATCCAACTCTATGATACAAGACTCATATTGTACTTCTCAGATCCAACTGAGAAATGAGGAATCCAACCCCCATAACAATACCCAACTTTTTGATCTCATATCCAACTGATATGTGAGGAATCCAATCCTCATGACAATAATCAACATGTAAACAAGCACCAACCTTTTTTCCAAGAAAAAATTTTCTCAAATTTATATAGGGTATAAATTAATTTACATGTAAGTTGTAGCATTCTAAGAACCATGGTCAGTGCGCTAGCAGTGGGGGGACCATTACAATCAAAATAGTAGTGCTTTGATGGAATCAAGGCAAGCAAAGTGATGGGAAGACTGGAAAATGAATCAAGCGAAAAACTTTAAAAAACTGTCAACTATCCACTTAATGTGGGACAACCATCATCATTCAAAGATATTAATATAGGAAATAGGATTGTCTTTCCCTCTATCACAGTGGTAGACTGAGAGTCTCCCTACCACTTCATTTAGAGCCCTCTTTGAGAGAGCATCTGCCTCCCTATTGTGTGATCTGGAAATGTGATGGAAGTTGATGTCGGTGAAGAGTTTGGACAGTTCCAGCATTTTTAGCTTCCATCATTCAATATGGACTGAATGAAGCTTGCATTTTTGAGTTATCCAGTCGATAATAACTTTTGAGTCACCAAGGACGTGTAAGTGATTGATAAACCAAAAGGATGCTAGAGTGAGGGAGGCCCATAGACCCATGAGTTCATCTTTTGTATTTGTACCCACTCCACAATTGATGAACCACTTAGTGATCCTCAGTGGATGGTTTTTGAAGGTGCCTCTAGCACCACAACATAAGCCGTTTGACTGTGCAGCTCCATCAAAGTAAGCTAAAGTGTACCCTTCAGCCATCTTAAAATCACAAGCTTTGTAGGGGAAGGATTTTACCGTAGACAGTTGCCAGGAGGAGGAAGCGAAAAATCTGTGAACAATAGTAGGAGAGGAAGGAGGGCGATCATCAAAAATCACTTTGTTCCATTCTATCCAAATCTGCCAGCAGACATGGGCAGCCAAACAAAGCGGAGCAGATTTTTGAGTGGATCACAGTGAAAAAAATCTGAGATGGAGGCGTCGTTCCAGGAAAAGGATAGAGAAAAGTATTGGATCAGTCGATTCCAGACCGCCTTTATAAAATCAAAATGTACAAGGAGGTGGTGGATGTCTTCAGAGGCTCAGCTGCAGAGAAGACAGGTCCCAGGGCCCTCCCAGCCTCTCTGACAGAGCATATCCCAGGAGAGAATTTTCTCTTTTACAGTGAGCCAGATGAAGAGTTTATATTTAAGAGGGATCGAACACTTCCACAGCTGGAGAAGCCACGATTTTTCAACGCCGAGGTTCAACGGTTTAAGGAGAGCAGCGTAGAGGTTTTTTACCGTAATGATGCCCGTGGCATCCCCTCCAGCCCATAGAAACGAGTCCAGCTCTTCAATTAGGGAGATTCTGGCAATTTTAAGTGCAGTGGTATAGTAGTCCCATTCTGTGGCACTCGATCCACTTAAATGCATATCGCCACTACCCATCCAAATGTCTGGAAGAGGTAGGATGTTGGTCGATACTCTCACCTGTGCGAGAAACAAAAAGTTTAATGAACAAAGTTGCGATCTCAGAGTCAGAGAGAGTAACGATTGATCCTCCAGCCCGAGGATCTTGTCCCTTCCAATAATAATATTCGTACCCGATCATAGCTTCCAATAGAGCCAATGAAGGATCACCGGTGAGGAAGAGACTAGGCCCTTCCAAAAGGATGAAGCTCTCTTCAGCAGAAGCGATGGCTTTCCAAGCCAGGAGAGAAGCAGATGGGAGCACAGGTATTTGTCCATTATAATTCGATGCCAAATGTTGTCATGTGAGACCGCTCTCCAAAAAGAACTAGCCAGAAGGGTCGTGTTGAAGGTGGAGAGGTTCTTGAGACCCCAGCCCCCTTCCCTTCAAGGTTTTGACAGTGAATCCCAGCTGCAAAGATGAAAGTGGTGCTTACCAACTTGGCCATTCCATAGGAAATTAAAAGAGAGTCTTCGAAGAATAATGATGATGTTATTGGGGATCCGCTCCAGAGTCATCCAGAAAACAGTGAGGATTTCCAGCAGTGATTTTACTAGGGTAAAGCGCCCACCCATAGACAACCATTTATTACACCAAAAGCCAATTCTTCTTTCAAAAATTGCCACAAGCCAACGCCAATCAACAGGAGAGGAGGCTCCCAGCTTCAACTAAAATCCAATATATCTGAAACCTTCACTCAGATCTATAAAGGTGAAGGGGATGGAGTCTTTGAGGAGTAAAATCTCGGCATCAGTTAGCCCCCAGAAATGGATGGAGGACTTAGAGTAATTGATGGACAATTCGAAAACAGAGCAAAAGAGTTGTAGCAAGTCCAGTATCACTAACCACTCTGTGAGATTAGCTTTCGACATGCGGAGGACATCGTCAACAAATATAAGATGGACTATCTTTATGAACTTTGAAACCTTTATACCAGATATGTGGTGTTCGGTGATGCTTTTAGAGAGGAGAAGGCTAAGGCATTCCATTATCAAGATAAAGAGGTAAGGAGAGAGTGGGCATCCCTGACAGAGCCCCCTCTCACTTTTGAAAAAACTTGTTGCCTCTCCATTGATCATCACTGTGAAATTAGCACTAGTGACACAGGATAGAATCCAATTAGTAAACTTGTCTCCAAAACCCACTGTGTGTAAGATTAGTCTCAAAAACTCCCAATCAATGTCGTCAAAATATTTTTTGAGGTCGAGCTTCATGACCAGCGCCTTTAAATTTTTTTGTTTGATACTGTGGATGCACTCGTGGGCTACTCCAATAGCATCCTAGATTCTTCTGCCCTTCAAAAATCCCAGTTATTCCACTGAAAGACTCCTTTCAAGAAACGGCTTGATCCGATTAGAGATAAATTTTGAAATTACCTTATAAATGAGGTTGCACAGGGAGATCGGTCGGTAGTCATTGAAGGAGACCGAGTTGTTTCCTTTTGGAATCAAGACTAGGAAGGTGGAATTAAGGCTTCCAAAAATATTTCCATTGATACGAGAGTCTTCCACCATCTGGAGGAGATCCACTCCTACGAGATCAAAAAAGAAAATGAAGAATTATGTCGCCCAGCCATCAGACCCAGGACTCCTCTCTTTTTTGAAGAGTAACAGAATGTCTTTAAGCTCCGATAGTGAGACAAGTTTGTAGAGATCAGTGGCTTCATCTGCAGTAACTAATTGAGGGAAAAGGATAGCTATAGAACATTTCTCCAGGAGATTGAGGTTGTTGCTGGCTTTGAACAATTGTTTAAAATGCGAGACAGCCTCGACCTTTAATGCTTCCTATCCATGAAGAAGCCTAGCCCTGTTGCTTTCAATTGACCAAATAATCTTTTTGTTCCTGTTGTAACTTGCCACTTTGTGGAAGAATTTTGAATTCGAATCTCCACTTTTTAACCAGGTAGCACGGCTGCGAAGTCTCCAGCAATTTTCCTCTTCACGAAGAATGGAGGATCTACTACTTTCAAGCGCCTTTAGACTAGCTAAATCCTCCACGGTCAAGATGGAAGTAGTTGATTTAAAAATGAGTTGGGTAATCTCAGACTCCATATTTTGTAATAGGGACTTCTCTGCTGTCTTTTTGGCTTTGAACCAAGTTTTTGATTGAGATTTGAGCACCTTCAGTTTCCAGACAATACGTAGCTATGGGTTTTCTTCACAAAGGAAACATGGATCCATCTAGACAAAGTGGACTAAAGCAGAGTAGTCAGCAAACGATAGCCAATGGTGGTTGAACTTGAATGGAGACGAACTGTGTAGCGTAGGAAGCATCAGCTGAAGGAGGATGGGAGCATGGTCTGAAACGAAGGGGAACTCCACCCACGAGGTTGAAAAACCTGTAGAAGACAAGAAACCATCAGAAACTAGAAAACGATCCAGACGTCTAGCAATTGCATCCGATCCGAATTGCCCATTTCGCCATGTTGGGACCAGACGGGTCGGCAGTACATCGATCAGGTTTTTGGAGGCAAAGAGCTCTTTGTAGAAGGATTTGGTAGGACTCGACGTGAAGAATCCTCCCCAGTGTTCATCTACTGATAAAATGATGTTTAGATCACTGCCAAGAATAAGTTTCGGAATGGAAAGTAGACCACTATTCGCAAGGTGCGACCAGAACTGCGATCTGTCCATGCAGGGGCCATAGACATTTAGTAACGCCACCTCCTGATTTGTAGCTAAGAAGTGGCCTATCAAAAGAATTCCCCCACTCGTCAGGAAGGGTCTTAAATCAAATAAATCGGGGTCCCATGCCACCAGCAGGCCACCAGATTTTCCAATGGAGTTAACAGCCGCTGTGACCCAAGATGAGAGAAATTGATGCACGAAGTCTCTGGATTTTTTATCGGTCGAGAGGGTCTTTTGGAGAAATATGATATCGAGCTTCGATCACTCTAGAATTATTCATAAGGAAGCATCCTTGAGGGTGCCTCTGATCCCTCGTATATTTACGGAGAGCACAATCATTACTTAGATCGTGCCAAGGCCTTCATTGCTCTAAGGGCCTTTCCATCCTATGTGGGATTGACAAAAGAAGTTTTCTGAGAGCTCAATAGCTCCTTTTTCTTTCTGTAACTTCATGTTTGGAGAGGGGAGAGTTCAGCACCAATACCTAGTGACCAAGCAAAGGCTTTGACATCTTTTCTAGTGTGTTGTGAGGAAGAAGTGCCAGCCTTTGCAGCTGGAGCAATGAGCTCTTTACCCCGATAAATAGGTAACTCAGAAGTGTTGTCCAAGAGAAAAGTGGTAGAAGATGAGGAGTTCAACGTAGTCAAGAGGTTTTCATCATCATCCTCAGGCTGTCTATATCCTTGAAGCATAGATGGGGATACTTTCAATTCAATAGAGAAGATAGGGAGACTTTGCTGCTTCGTCGGAAGCGAAGAAGGAAGGGGGGGTGAAATGAGGGAAGAAGTAGGGTAAACAGTAGTTGGATGGAGGTTGTGATTAGAGGGAGCAGAAAAAGCAGGTGACTATGGCATCTTAGCTTCTAGGAGGGGGGGCTTTGTACAGAAGGAGGAAGAGAGCCAATGCTAGCTATTGATGGTTTCCTTCTTAGTAGCAGAAAGGGATTTAAAGAGAGAAGGGCAGAGCTGGTTCAGCTTATACGTCGGAGGTTCATATTGCCTAGGTAAGGGAGGAGAGGGAGGTTCAGGGGGTGTATCTGTTATCGTACTAATCGGTAGGTGCGGACACTAACATATCTCCCTAGATCCATCTAGATCTAGAACAAAACATGACAGGACATGACTCTTTCCCTAAGTTTTGACCATTGAATCAACTAGTAGGAAGGAACAAGTAACATACCTTTATATCACTTCCTAGGGTCTCTGTTGCTCCCACTTCGCTCCGGTGCTCTCATGAGGTCAAGACCAAGACAACACAAACCAACCAAAGTGAAGATAGCAAAATATATTCAACAATCAACCTATGTGTATGATCAAGGAATTACACAATAAAGTGAGATTAGCTTTATGGGAAAGGGACATGCCACTGTATCATATTAATTGAAAGTAAATATTACAACCTGAGCCTTGATGTCGAAAACTTTCTTTCGATGGATCTTGGCTCCGACACACACACTTGCTCAATCCTTGTATGAAGAAGATCAAATCCTCTTGATAGACTTGCTCGAGTCTCCAAGCTACTGTTCAGCTAAGTCCTTCACACAGTTCTTTCACCAATTCTCTAATGAATCTTGCTCAACCTTTTCCATGAGAATTCCCTCAATATTTAGGAGAGAATGAATTATTTACTTGGATAAGAATGATCCCAAAATATCAGGGAATCCAGTACTAAGATAACCATTCGAATGCCAACCCATCCTTCTAGAAGATTCCCTTCTAGAAGCATCGAGAATTCATCTTTTTCCATGCTTTAGGAAGAGTTCGCACCCTAGCTATTCAACACAGTGTGAGAAGTTCGCACCCTGGCTTAAAGCAACCTGCGAGAATCATGCGTTCTCGCACCCAAATGTACTAGCAGCCTACGAACCTCCTTGAAAAATGAGATTTCTGGAAAGAGATGAAAGTCACATTTCTTGGGAGAAAGTTCTTATGAAGAGCTTGAGTACACCATCATCAATACATCATCATGATGACCAAAATCATGGGTAATAGAATGCCCCCCAAAGTATGAGGTTGGAACCAGTGATAGCCGAAAGACTTTGTAAGTTGCATGTGTGTGTCGGAAACCAGGAGCACACCTAATCGGAAACCTGCGAACAACCAAGAATCTGCAGAATATCATATATACCAATTCTGAGGTAGGCATTCCCATACTTAGATCATAGATTGATGGCATTATAGACATGGGTCACGGCCACCAATCATACACTATGGATCCATGCCATCAAAATATAACATAGCCACTAAGAATACACTGTGGATCTATGCGAGAAATTTCAAATTAGGATGACATAGCCACGAGACATACACAATGGATCTATGTGTCACAAATTATACATACTCCATTGCAACCTGGACAAAAGAGATGATATCCATGGTCTTCAATCTCATCGCCCAAAGTACGAATCTAACCATGTGATTACATGTGTTGAAGTCGAACATGGAAGAAACCACTTGATTATCGGTCATTGATGAAACCGTTAACAAGTGTGAGGGAAATCACCATTGATGTCAATGACTCCCAAGGTACTCTAGTACAATCAATCAAGTGTGAATGAATGAGTTGAAGTCAAACATCCAATGGAATCTTTCGATCAGGGGTCAATTATGTAAACCCACTGTTGAAAGCGAGGAAACCTGCCATTGAGGCATGCAAGCTCCAAGGTACCAAAGAATTTCTAAGTCTTGATTCTGGATAATGAGATGAAGTCGACAGAACAAAACTCATCACAGGAGGGCCTTGATGTATCGCCCATCAATGACACGAAATGAGTAACATATTTTGAAGGTGAAAAAGAGTATGATGTAAATTGAACTGGACACAGGGAAGGCCGACATGGAGAGAATGGACAATTGCAGATGGCCGACTCAATATAGGTTTCAGACAGACTTCTCTTGAACATATGAATGACACGACCAATGATTTGGCAACATTGACTCAAAGACGACACAGGGAATGACCTTGTAGCGAATCGAATGAGAGACAAATGGATTTCCCAAACCGGCTTCAAATGATGAATAGGGGTGTCATGTTCAAGAGCGACACTTACTACCAATCAATATGAATATGATAACATATCCCTTTCCCAAATTTTCCCCCACCATTTCTAGCAAGTACCTCTTTATTTTTACGCAAGCTTGAGGAGGATAACATATGCTTGTTGATGTAAGTTCATCCTTCGGATGAGTCCCTTGGAGTATGTTTAACGAACCCTAAGAAGGAGTGGTTCAGTCCCATTACAAGTCTTTCGATGTTTGTTTAACGAGTCCAAAGATAGAAAACTTGAAGGTTTTTCATGATTATAGAGTCTGGAAAAACACTTAAAAGAGAACTCTCTCGGTTCCTTTTTCATAAAATAGTCTGGATGAGACCGAAAAAGAGATAAATTATCGCTCACCAAACGCTTACATCAAATACTTTATCGAGCGTGAAAATAGCAAGGTCGCTCGACTATCTTTTCATGTTTAGAGAGTCTGAAAAGAGCTTAAAGAAAACTCCAGGGGGGTTCCTTTTTCGTATAACCTTGTTGAGCCCGAAAAAGTGATAAAATTATGTTCGATTGCATTCTCATGTATTTACGAGTGCAAGAACGGACAAAGACCACGCTCGAGGTTTTATACAAAAACCCTAAAAAATAATCAAAACACGCAATGACAAAGAAAAATATGTCTGTATCCCTGTATTTGACCATCGAAATCATTACGCCTGCAAAAGTTACACTCAAAATGACATTAGGGATTAGGGTTTAATAGATAAATAATCATAAAAAATCAAATGACATAGTAAAAGTAAATAAAAAGGAGTAAATACTCTTTTTACCATATCATTTTTACCTTTCCACTATTTGAGCTCAAAAACCCCTCTTTTACCCTCAAAGTTCGGCATCATATTGCGGGAGCTACGAGAGACCATTCAGCGAGTCGTCAGCAACAGTAAGGTAGGATCTTTGTCCTTAACACTTTCATGGTTTAATTTTGCAATTTCATTTGTTAAATTTCATTTTTGGGTTGATTTTGCAAGCCCTACTTGCGCGCTGCCATTCTCGTAGGCAGGCTACACGGGACCTGCGAGAATGGGGCATTCTCACAGGTGAGCCTAAGGAAGCCTATGAGGTTCTCACACTGTGCACACAGGGCACCTGTGAGAATCGCAAAGCTCAAAAAAATTTTAAAAATTTACCCAATGAACAAGAACCAAATCATAAAAAAAGTTGCTAATCTTATTGTTGTGTCTCTTATGCAGATAATTCGTCATCAAAATGGTGCTTGAATGGCATGAAAGGGAGCACGAAGAAGACAATGCAATTGCTGAAAATCATCCACCTACTATTGTTGCTTTGAGAAACTGTGGACTCCTGAAGTACTTTTGTATCCCGGGTATGAGGGCCCAAGTCAGGTTGTTAGAGTACCTGGTGCGTATGTGAGACCCTGATCAGTAGGTATTTCATGTGGGGGTTCACACGCTGTCCTTAGACATTGAGGACATTTACTTTTTGACTAGATTGTCCTGGCGGGGGTCCTATGTGAGCCTGACTGGCGGTAGAGGTGGTGGGCTTCCCATGAGTGTGTATTTTCATTTACATTGCGTTCTCGAGGTAGAGAGAAAGAAGGGAAAAGTAGTTGTTTGGGGGGTACGAGATTTGACCCTCCGTACTATCCTATTCACCATATCTCAGATGGCTGGGAGTTCTACTCCTCACATGGCGTTACAAAGTTACTTCTAGTATGCCATCGAGTGTACTGAACCTCGAGTGTTCAACTGGGAAGATGTTGTGCTTCGTAGTATAAAAAAGAAGTTGACCAAATGCAGACGAGGCGACCTGAAGCAATTCGGGTACGGATCTTTGCTGGTATCCTTCTTCCTTAAGCGGGTTCCATTACTGAGACTATAGGTTGAGTGGAATTTACCGGCTCCTAGGGATCCAAGGATGTTGAGATGGTGTTGGCTCATGGCCCGGCACGTAGCAGGACCGATCATCAAGTATGATGATACCTTCTTTGATTGGATTCAACCACAGATGTTGATGGTTGACGACTATGCTTATGTCGGATTGGATTTCCAAGGAGATCCATATTTAGTACTACCAGAGGATGCTCAGTGGGGGGACCTTGGTAAGAAGTACACACATTTTTCTTTTTAAATGCTTTGTGAATTTTTATCATATTCAAATGTTTTTGTTTTGTATGTTTGTCCAAAGACTAATACAAAATCGTTTGTTGATGTCACAGATGTTGGACCTTACAGACCTCCTGGTACTTCTCCCATTCAGCGACGAGGAGAGGTAGTGGTAGCGCCACAATATGTTGAGGATTATCAAGTGGTGGAATAAATTCTGGAAGGCTTGACCGCAGATATTCCAAACATGACTCTTGAAGAGGTTCCACGATGCGATCAGTGTCATATTGTAGGAGTGTCAGGGTCCATGACTCGACTGCTCCGTAGAGTTGCTCGGGTAGTCGTGTGTTACCGTGAATGTCATCCATGACGTCACTTTGTAGAAGCTATGAGCTTCAGATTTTGACATTTTGGTCTTCGGACAAACTTTCTGTAAAAAACTCTTTTGATCGTTATATATACAGACGGCTTCTACCGGTTTACCTTATATTGTGTGAATATTGATGTGATTGATTTATAAATGATTCAAATGTCTGTCCAATACATAATTAGCCAATGCATCTGTTAATGTATTTAGACATATAGGAATATGTTGATATTCAATGTGATCAAAATAACGTTCCAAGAGGCGAATTCGCAAATATACCCGTAACAAAGTACAACTTCGAATAGAGTAGACATTACTTAACTGTAGTACTACAAGCTGCGAATCAACTCGCACAACCAAATGACGAATTCCAAGCGAGATAACATCAACCAATAATTCAATAATGGCGCTATACTCTGCAATGTTGTTGGTCACACAGCCGAGGCACACACCTCGTAAGGACACAAGTTCGTTTGTAGGGGTGTAAATTGCCCACATAGCGGAAGCAAGGTTCTGACTACTACGGCTAGTGCCATCAGCGAAGCCAATATAGGGTAGCGAAGACGCCGACATCTGGAAATCAAACACAACGTCACATAAGGGCAGAGACCAGATAACGACAAAAGAAAACTATAGTAACACACAAGAAGTATGATACAATAAAAATACAAGTACTTATGCATAGATGATTTTATGCATACTACTTCTTCAAGTACAAACCATTCATGGGTTCACTCAAAGGGATACCATCGTAATCTACCAACTCATAAGCTCCTTTTTCCAAAACTCGCCGAATGATATAAGGACCTCGCCACATGGCTTTGAATTTCCCAGCTCCTAACATATCTCGATCTTGTTCATAGAGGAGAACCAGATCACCTTCGGAGAAAACACGAGGCTTGACATGCTTGTCGTATTGGGCCTTGACATGTTTTTTTTTTAGCTTCGATAACTAGAGTGGCATCGCGTCGAGTTTCATCCAATCGCATCAGATACAATAGATGTTCTTCCTCAGCAGAGGTGTTGGGTAGGAGTTCAACAACTAGTTTTAAAGAAGGTATATCACATTCAATAGGGAGAATGGATTCCACACCATAGACTAACCGAAAAGGTGTAAACCCAGTAGCAGACTTGACGGATGTCTGGTAAGCCCACAATGCTAAAAACAACATTGTGTGCCAACTTGTTTTATGAATCCCTATCATTCGTTGGAGCATAGTTATTAGAAATTTGTTAATTTCTTTGACTTATCCGTTGTCTTGTGGATAATAGGGTGTTGAGTTATCATGGCGAAGACCCAACTTTTCAGTAAGTTCAGACATCATAGAATTCCTAAAGTGGCTACCGTGATCGGTGATGATAGCTTGGGGAACACCAAAATGAGCTATGACATGATTAAAAAGAAATAATGCTGCAGTCTTTCCAGTGTTGTCGAATGTCAGCATCGCCTCGGCCCATTTAGTAAAGTAATCAATGGCTACAATGATGTAACCATGCCCCCCGGCCGAGTGAGGGTGACATGTCACGAAATCGATGCCCCATTTCGCAAAGGGACCAACTGAGACCATAGGGTGAAGAGGACCAGGATGTGACCGAATCTTCTGATTATAGGCCTGACAGGCATGGCATTTCTGAATGGAAATAATGCAGTCGTTAAACAAAGAAGGCCAAAAATACCTTGCTCGTAAGATCTTTTGGGCAGTAGCATACCCAGACATAAGACCACCACATGCTCCAGAATGGCATTCATTTAGAGCTTTCTCGGCTTTGTCAAATGTTAGACAATGTCGAAAAATAGAGTCAATCCCCCGATGATAAAGAGTATCCCCGAGGATAATGTATTGACGAGCTTGATAGCGTATTCGACGTCATTCAGTACTGGACAAATTTGGTCAGAAAATCTGGGTTTAGAGATATATAATGATATCCCCATACCAAAGATCATCAGTGCTAATAAGGAAAAGAGATTCATCGGGTAATGAATCAACTGCTACATTTTCTGTTGCAAAATGGGGAAAATCGCATATCCACTCAGCAAAAACTAAGGACTTCTTGGACTTGGCGCGGTCGAATTCCAAGTCAAACACCTGGAGTATCACAATCCATTTGGAGTATTTTCCCTCTAGCAATTGATGTGTCAAAATGTGTTTCATAGGGTTGCAATGAGAAATCACCCTAGTCTTGCATGAGAGGATATAGTGCCGGAAGCGTTGGACGGCTTGAACGGCAGCCAAGGCCAATTTCTTGACATGTTGATACTTGATTTCAGTCAGCGTGAGACTTCGACTCAAGTAGTAGATAACATGTTCGTCGTGAGCATCATCCTCTTGGACGAGAACCATGCCAATGGTGTAATCCGAGGCAGCAAGGTAAAGGAAATAATCGCGACTATAATCAGGGGGAAAGAGAAGCGGAGCTCGCGTTAGGGACAACTTCAAAGCTTCAAAATCATTGTTGGCAATGGTATCCCAGACGAACTCAGAATCCTTCTTTAATAGCCGCGTAAATCCACGAGTTATCTCGGCATAATTTGGGATAAAACGATGAAGAAAGTTTGCTTTCCCTTGCAAACTTTGCAACTGGCGAAGCGTAGAAGGAGGAGGGAGATTAAGGATCGCCTCAACCTTTAAAGGATCCACCCAGATCCCTTAATGCGAAATGATAAAACCTAGAAGATGGCCAGATTCCACACAGAAAACGCACTTATGAGGATTTAAACGTATGTGGTAGAACCGACAGCGAATGAAAATGGCTCGGAGGTGGATTGGGTGATCGACTCTGCACATAGAATGAGCGGGAAAATCATCCAAATATGGTTGAATGATGTGTTTGATATCATGAAAAGCATAAGACATAGCGCGTTGAAAAGTTGCGCCAGCGTTCTTGAGACCGAAAGGAAGTTTTCGATAGGCAAAAGTACCCCAAGGACAAATAAAAGTAGTCTTATGTTGATCCTCGGGAATGATGTTAATTTGATTATATTCGGAGAAACCATCCATGAGAGAGAAGACTTCACTTCCGGCACAGTCATCGACAATCGGATCAAAGAAAGGGGTAGGAAAGTTGTCTTTTGGACAAGCTTTATTGATATCCCTATAATCAACACATACACTAATCGTACCCTGTTTCTTGTCAATCAGGACAAGATTGGAAACCCGGTCTGTGAGAGCCACTGGATAAATAAAGCCATCTTTCAGAAGTTTCTTGACTTCGAGTTTGATAGCAGTCACTTTACGTGGGTGAACTGGATGAAGGCGTTGTCGGACGAGTTTAGCGTCAGGATATGTCTTTATCTCATGTATCACAATTTCAGGGTCGATACTTGACATTTCTTCGTAACACCAGGTGAAAATGTCACGGAACTCTTTGAACATGGATGTATAGGTGATTATTTCATCAGGGGAACACGAAGCTCCAATATGGACATTTTCAACGATTCCATATTTAATGGATATGTCAGTGGGAATCATGGGCAAGATATTTCTTAAGTTCCCTTCGAAAAACACATCATGTGCAGACTCGGGAACGGTCGAGATGACGACAACGGTCAACGGATTCGAAATCCATTGGTAGTTCTCAAGAGTATGTTGCTCCAGAAAGAGGATGGAATGATGATGCCCATTGTCCCAAGGGGTGTCCTCCATGAAGGACATGATCATCTCGTCAGTGGGAAAAATAACACGAAAAGGATCGGGAGACAACTCACCAAGAGATGGGGTAGAAGGTGTTGCCGATTGAATGGCCTGATAGGCGGACTCAACAGGACTTAACAGCATTTCAGCGTCGTAACAAAGATGATCTCCAGGGGTCGTGAGATGCAGGAAGCTCATGAGGTGAAGTGGAGATCATGTTGATATAAGCAACAGACGAGCGTGGAACATCGAGCGGTGGAATGGGAAAAGTACCCATTAACGAGGAGTCATTGAGAAGGCCTACACCGACATTCTCATAACCCGGTGGGGTTTTCGCGATAAACGGTACGTTTCCAGTATGGGTATTGGAATTGAAGAAGGCAAGTCAATCGACGGTAAAAACCTTTCCTTGATGAAGGAAACGAACTACATGGAAAAGTGTCGACACAACAACATGCATGGAATCGATCCAATTGCGGCCAAGCAAAAGATTATAATCAAGGGGAGAATCAAAGACTTCCACTTCGACTTGGACCGTTTTACCTTCTAACGTGATCGGTAACGAAGGAAGAACATCGTGGGGATTAAAACCGGAGCCATTGAAGGCTTTAAGAGTGTTCTAGGATTCATTCAAAGAAGGAGAGCCAATGGCTTTCCAGCAAGCAAGAGACATGACACACGTCGAGGCACCCTCGTCGATAACGGTTCAGAAAATGTTCTTGTCAGAGACAACAACTTGCATCTGGAATGCAAGTTGAGGGGGTAACCTTGGAATGTAATCTTCCAAGTCAAAGATTATTAAATTCGTATCCGTCGGATCAATTCCACCGATATCTTTCAACAGTGCCTTCCGTTGTGCAGGACAAGTTTGAAGGACTTCAAGGGATGACATCGTAGAAGGTGCTTGGGCCAGATCTTCAACAATGTTGTAGGTCTGGGCCACACGAGCATGAGGATTGAAAGTCGATTTCTGAACGACGCCCTTTGGGGGGGGTCGTAGGAGAGGGTTGTACCAAGGACCTTTGGTAGGTGGATTCGTAGGAGAGGGTTGTACCAAGGAAGGGGGTAAATCATCAACCTTCTCCTTAGAGGGAGAATAATCTTTGGCTTGAGTCGTGAGTGCAACGTTGTTTTTCTTAGAATCGCCAGTACACATCAAAACATAGGAAGTGGTAGAAGATGAGGGTTGGTCATGGATGACCAACTGAGCCTGTTGTTGAGATGGGAAGGGTTGGGACAAGACAACCGGTGCAGGTGGTTTTGGAGCTCCTTGAAGGAACTTAGTGACCTCGGCACATCGTGGACAATCCTTCGTGTAGTGATCATCACCACAAATAAGGAAAGGGTATCATGATTTGTTCTTATCCCGATTGTCAACAGGGGTAGTTTTGGTTTTCTCTTATTGAGAATTATTTTTTCCCTCCTTATTCTTACCTCTCCCCTTTTTAGATTTGTTTTTACCGGCTGGGGTAAATTGGACAGCATTTACCTCAGAAGTCTTGCTGGTGGGAGTGGCAGGAGACAGATCATTTTGAGCATTAGAAGAAGCAGATTTAGGGTTTGTGCTTGAAGCAGAATGTGATTGGGCTTGGGAAGTACCAATCACACCGTCAGTTGCATGCGAGGCAGCTGGAGCAATTGAAGTGCTGGAAGGAATAGGACGAGGTAAGTCAGGTAGTAAATCATAAAGGGTTCCCGTTTGTGAGTAAACAAGGTCAAGATATTGAGCACGACTTATAGCCTGCTCTTCCGTGACTACACCACCCATGGCGATGTCCTTACTGATTTCATTCACAAATGATTTTGTAAACCATTCTGCCAATAACTAATCGAGGAGCTCAAGTTTAATGAGATGTCGTCTCCTTCGCCACTCATGGATGTGATCAGATATATGAGTGCCTTTAGTCTGTTTGAAGGAAGTCAAAATCTCAGTCCTGGTATCATAACAGATCGACAACTGGTAATGCGTAAGGAAAGCCATATCTAAGGTGTTGAAGTCAGAGAAGAAACCTCGTGGCAATTCGATATACCACTTAGCAGCAGAACCAGTAAGGGTTCGTTGAAAAAGACGTAAACGAATAGAGTCATCCATCAATGAGTTGGATGAGCACCATAGGTGAAAATTCATAACGTGATTGTTTGGGTCCTCTCCCACTTTGTCGTCGAATTTAGGAATGTCCGACCGAAGCTTGGTTGGTATAACAGGCCATTGGGGAGAGTGACGAATAGGATCATTTAAAATCCTTGACAAATCTGGAAGATCCAAAGTGGCGAGAAAGGGTAATTGTCGATTCACCTATGGGTACTGGTGGCTTTGGGGAGGAAGCACTGTCAGCAAACCAGTAGGACCATAAGTAGTCTGCATATAATGTGAAGATCTAGGCATATTCGGTGATGGTTGGACAGGACAGTAGCTCATCGGATTATACCCTGGAACAGGGGCTTGAGTTTCAGAATTCGCCCCCCAAATGGGATTGAACGAACCTGGATATGGTTGGCCCATGCTAGGGGGTGTTACGGACACAGCTGGAAACTGTTTCCCCCCAGTCGATTGAGGAGGATTTTGGATCAACTGATTCCAATACTGGGCCAAGGATGGAGGTATGTTTTTCCCATAAGGTGGTGGTAGTCCTCCCATCGAAGGTGGTGTTCCAATTGGAAGTTTCCAACTGAGAGGGGGTTGAGTTATACTACCTTGATGAGATTGTCCACCAACCGGAAACTGATAAGTTGGAGTGAATGATGGAATAGTGCCACTAGGATTAGGATTTCCAGTAGAAGAGGAAGAAGTTCCTCCAAAAGGAAATTGAGGGAGTGTTGGAACAAAACCGGGAAGAAAGTGCCCAGAAGAAGAAGGACCACTAGGAGAGCCGGATGGAGTTTGCGCGGGAGTAGGAATGGAAGCATTCAACACACAGTATCTAGGTGGTAGTGTCGGAATGACGTTGGGCGTTCGTGATGTGTTGATAGGAGAAAGACTAACCATAGTAAACCTGGTTGGAACACTCGGAGTAGTTGTGAGATGGGCCACTTTGGCAGGGACGGTAAAGTGATAAGTGGTACTCACCGATATTGTCTCTGTACTAGAGATTTCAGAAATCACAGGTGGGTTGATTTCGGAAATCACAGGTGAACCTGGACCAAAAAGGTCCTGTCGAAAAACACCCATAGACCAAAAAGGATCTCGGTCCCCAGGTCCAGACGGAGATCCGAAATACACAACAATTAAGTCTTCGGAAGAGTTTTCTCGCATAAAACATCTCTCAGAATCAGGGTGAAGTTGAAAGTCCTCTCGAGTATTTGTAATTCGAAAATTTTCTAGGAAGTCAGTTCGTTCCACTTGTGGTGTGGTGACGACTGTGACTTCACTTTGTCGAGGAGAGCCCTCAGGTGTACTTGTAGGCAAGGGTTGAGAACCTTCTAGATGCTCTAGAGATAAACCCTGCATTCTACTTGAACGATGTGGAGGAGATATTGTAAACGAGTGACAAACTTCGCAAAGAAAATCCTATGGTCAACTTCGAGAAACAAACAACACGCACTAGTAAACAAAATCTAGGAAGCAACACCAAGCAAACAAGACCTTCTAATGTCGAAGCCACTAGTTGGTGATGAAATCCAACGTCACAACAACGAGACGAGAAGGGGTTGGGATAGTGTGGAAAAGTTACGCTGACGACCTGCTTAACGGACTTACACCCTGGTGCAAGCTCCCACACATAATTGTGGGTATACCCTCCAAGGAGCTCGAGTGAGTTTGGTCAACGTCAATTCCAGGTACCGTGAAGACTTTCCCCTCCACAGTCACCTCGGGTAAGAACCTAGAAAGATAGGCCACTAAGGTCACCACCAACAACAATAAATCTTGGGGGAACAGTCGACAACCAATCCACACGCAAGGGCAAGGTATCTAGCCCAAAATCAACTCAAAAGGCTTCCACTCATCATTGTGGGTATACCTCCGAGAGATCCCCATAGTATGTGCAATCTCTACACTGATATCAACAAAGCAGGGTGAGTAACTCTGTCAATATCAATGTGACCTCGTGCTTGACCCTTGTGTGAGAAGGGCTTCCTAGGACAAGATGTTGCAAATGGAATTTAACACTCCCTAACACAAGATGCTATTGTGTGTTTTGTGCTTTTGGAGAGTGTACCTCTCTTCCTACTCCAAAGCGCTAGACTAGCTAAATGTTGGTGTAATAGAGCCCTAGAAAAGAGTTACTAGATAAATTTTATGATTACGCAGTGTTATTAAGAGTTGTTGTTTACTCAAAGGAAATGGGGATGAAACTTATGTTGTATGACTCTGACCCAACAATGCATGGATGAGAATGAAATATATCACTTTTCGTTCAATGAATCCTATGTGTGGGAGGGAAAGAGAAAGTTTTCTAGATCAACCTTGAACTACAATGCAAAATTTCCTTTAAAATGCAAATGCAACAAATCACACATCAATAACAATTCTCTATTGTGTCTTTTTCAATAACTTCAACAATCGATTTTCAATATTTTCGAAGACGAAAAGATTTTTTGAAAGAAAAACTTTTGTTCACTTTTCAAAAAGGACCCACACTATGAGAGCGAGAGTACAGAAAATAAAAAACCAATGAACAAGCAATGACAAAAAACCCAATCCACTCTTTCAATGAAAACAAAAATAAAAGCAAACCAATCTAGTCTTTTCAATCGCATAAGAAAAATGATCTTTCAAACAATAATAAAATGATAAAGACCAAGAAAAACATCAATCAAGGGTCCAAGAAACTCATATGAGGCACCTAGACTGATCTGGGTAGTTGAAGATGTCAAAACTCAAATCCAAATTTTTGAAAAAATGAGTTCGCAGGATGGCTATATTACATAGTGCGAGTATCAGGGATTCTCGCAGGTGACCCTTGAGAAAAGTGCGAGAACCTCGCACTGAACCTAAAGGCATAGTGCGAACTCTATGGATTCTCACAGGCTACATTGAAGTGCAGTGCGAGAACCTCTGAAAATAGTAGAATTTTTGGAAAATGAAACAAATTTTGAAAAGGCCTCTGGACCCAGAGGGTCTATCAGGATATCCTGAAGACTCAGAGATTGATAGGAAAGGAGAAAAGTAAAACAAGAGAAAATGGCCACAGAAAAATACCAAAATCCACAAAGAAAATGGGATGATCCCCAGTGGAGTCGCCAATTTTGTTATCGGACTAATCGGTAGGTGCGGACACTAACAGATCTCCCTAGATCCACCTGGATCTAGAACAAAACAGGACAGGACATGACTCTTTTCCTAAGTTTTGACCATTGAATCAACTAGTAGGAAGGAACAAGTAACATACCTTTATATCACTTCCTAGGGTCTCTGTTTCTCCCGCTTCGCTCCAGTGCTCTCGTGAGGTCAATACCAAGATAACACAAACCAACCAAAGTGAAGATAGAAAAATATATTCAACAATCAACCTATGTGTATGATCAAGGAATTACACAATAAAGTGAGATTAGCTTTATGGGAAAGGGACATGCCACTGTATCATATTAATTGAAAGTAAAGATTACAACCTGAGCCTTGATGTCACAAACTTCCTTTCGATGGCTCTTGGCTCCGACACACACACTTGCTCAATCCTTGTATGAAGAAGATCAAATCCTCTTGATAGACTTGCTAGAGTCTCCAAGCTAGTGTTCAGCTAATTCCTTCACACAATTCTTTCACCAATTCTCCAATGAATCTTGCTTAACCTTTTCCATGAGAATTCCCTCAATATATAGGAGAGAATGAATTAGTTACTTGGATAAGAATGATCCCAAAATATCAGGGAATCCAATACTAAGATAACCATTCGAATGCCAACCCATCCTTCTAGAAGATTCCCTTCTAGAAGCATTGAGAATTCATCTTTTCCATGCTTTAGGAAGAGTTCGCACCTTGGCTTAAAGTAGCCTGCGAGAATCATGCATTCTCGCACCCAAATGTACTAACAGCCTGCAAACCTCCTTGAAAAATGAGATTTCTGGAAAGAGATGAAAGTAACTTTTCTTAGGAGAAAGTTCTTATGAAGAGCCTGAGTACACCATCATCAATACATCATCATGATGACCAAAATCATGGGAAACAGTATCCAAGTAAGCAAGGGATGGATCTGCATCCATATAGTCGGGAGGGTTTAGGTGTAGGTTAGCATATTCAGAAGAGTCTATTGAAGACTTACCAGGGCAAGATCAGCGGAGATGGCCAGTTTCATGGCATCAGTTGCAGTGGAAAGGGAGTCCGAGATAGTCCAGGTTCTATAGTAGTTTCCGTCCTCTCCATTTGATATCAAGTGTTTCCGACAATCCAGAAGTTATGTCCATCTCAACCAAAAATCTGCCCATTTTCCTCAAAGGACCATTGAGTGACTGTGTGTCAAATGCGATGAACTTGCCCAGGGAGTTTCCTATCTCTCTAATGGCTCCTTCATTACAGAGATGTAGTGGAAGGCCCAGGAGAAGCACCCAAAGATGTTTGAGATGAAAGAAATCAATGTCCGAATTGAAGGCCAATCACCAGCGCTTGAGCATGAGGTTGCTACCATTGAAGACCCACAATGAAGATAGTAATAGAGAAGCATCCTCAGGAGACTTACAGTAAAAATAGAGCCAACCTTTTTTGAGGTAGAGGACTTCCGGTGAATATCCTAAGAGAGGTAACCACTTAATCTTTATCCAGTCCTCTAGAGGTTGAGTGCTCAAGATTTTGTAGGAGATACGACCCACCAGAGCACAGGTGGACATCTTGCAAAGGTCTTCTAAGCCCACTCCGTTTCCCAACACCAAACGCTTAGATCTTCTATTTTATTTCCACTCCTTGCGACCGTAGGATGCAGCTTGGCGAGAGGAGGTAGGGGCTCTTTGAGCGTCCGGGAAGGTAGGACGGCTAGTGCGAACGTGAGGTAAAGAGGATTTGGGAGCAGGGAGGGTTCTGTCAGGGACAAGAGGAGTGCTTTTCGAAGCATTGGCTTCTGTCAGCGTAGGAGAAGCTAGTTCAACAGGGAAAACGGTGGGAACAGAAGGACTGTTTGAAATGGAGGGCTTGGAGGGAAGATTCAGCAGCTTATTTTCGAGGGAGTCCACTTTATCAAAAAGCCCCACCTATTTCCAGATAAGTTCAATAGAAGGTTGCATCAGAATGTTTGTCAGTGAGTCCATTATAAATAATGGTAGAAAGACCACTATAGGCCCACTAGAAAAAAGCAAGGCAGCGAAAAAGGAGAGTGCGGGCCAGTGGGAAGATAGTGAAAGAGGAGGAAGATAGGTTGTTGAGTAACAGTTGATGGTTTGGAAAGACAGGGCCTATAATAGATAAAATACAAACCCTGTAGGTTAGTAACTGGACAAGAAGACAAAATGCGAGACATGGTAGGACAGTCACAACGCAGATAGTCCCAATGCATTAAAAAACTGGAACAGACCAGCGCAGTGAAGTGTAAAGGGATATTGACAAATTCTTTTTAGAAAATCAAAGACATACAACCAAGAGATGGTCTCTAGGGTAAGACTAGAAGGTCCAAGAGATCAGGAGAATACTATGAGAAGGGATCCTAGTTCACCTCCATGGTCGTCTCCCTGTTCCCTTCGATGTTTCATGAAATGATGATGGTTGATACATGATGATCAAACATGCACCAACCTGATAGAATGAACTTTCATTCAATCCATTATATATATATATCCACCAAGACATACTCTTCCCTTCATATTCGTTTACTTGTATAGTCCTCCAAAAGGTGCCACTTTGAAACAATGTTTCCTTTTCGAATGAAACATTGCACCCCTTCATTTAATTAACACAAATGATTACTTTTATTAATTATTTTTCGTACACCAATTTAGACAACGATTTTCGTCTGAATATTATGGAGTGATGGAAATGAATTTTAATATTCTGTGACATGGGTTTTTTGTAGAACATGCCCAATTAGATAACGCAAGAGAAAGTTCCCAAGAAATTGTGTGAGGTGGATGGTACAGGTGGTTCTTTGAAGGAAACTTGCCCATATTTTCCTTTCATCGTCGAATGCCAGATCAACTTCAATACATATTACCTTTTCATGAATGTCTAAATCGACTTCCACATATCTCTTTTGTTGGTGATTATTTAAACTCAACTTGTAAACATTTTACTTGATGGTCATATTAAAATCAGTTCCCTCTCAGCTACTAGTCACTAAATATTTGACTTGGTCTCACCCTTTTTTGTATTTTCTTCCTCATTCGACCGATAAACATATTTTTAGTCGACTCAATGAAGAGAAATTTATACTTGAGTATTTCAATTCTAGTTGACCCATCTTGCTTCAACCTCAACCTGATTTGTATTTAAGTATGCTTTTAATTCAACATTTAGATTAATTATTTCTTGGACCGACTCGACTTGGAAGAAAACCAACTTGAGAAATTTGACTTTGGTCGTCTCGACTTGCTTTGGTTGACTTGTATTTCCTGACTCAATTTTCCTTTAACTTTGACCTTTAGTTGTCGACTTGTCTTCAACTTGTATTGAAATCGATCGACTTGTCTTCTCCAACTTTCGTCAATCTACAGGCTTGTAGTTGGTTGACTTTTCTTGCAGTTGATCAACTTCTAGATAATTAACCTTATTTTTGTTTGAATCGAATTGACTTGTGACTCGATGGTGTCAATGCTTCCTCACCAAACATCCACCATTGGCATTATGTCTCATCTATGGAATCTTCTTCAATTGAGATTTTTTGAATCACTTTTAATGAACCACGTCTTATTAACTTCTTTATTTGTGATTTGTATGGATCCATATTGGATTATCCATTTACCCTTTTTATCTGGATAGTTTCTTCTTTTGTGCATGGATGCTAATGACACAATCTCAACCTTATACAATATAGGATGTGTGTATCGAGCTCATACAATATATTAGTTAATATTATCTTTCTACTGATATTCAAATCACCTTCATAACATTATATCCAATATTGACAATGCTTGGCATTCAAGTCACCTTTATAACATTATGTCCAATATCGAAAATGCTTGACATTCAAGTCACCTTCATAACAATATGTCCAATATTGAAAATTCTTCTCAAACCAATCAATCGATGATACTTCACCTATTTATCAAGGATGACATCAATGAAAATAAAATTACAAAAAATATCCTCCTTTGTTATTAATGGCAACCTTAGTAAAACAATATTAGTTCCCTTGTGAAATTTATCCTATATTTTGAGTCCTTTGAGAAGACTTTGTTTTACTCTTTATCTCTCCCCCTTTGACAACAATGACAAAGGGAATATTTCTCTTCTCTCCCTGAGATGATTCTCCCCCTGAGGTGATGCCCCCCCTGTATTTTTCCCATTTATTTTTGTCTTTGTTTTTATTGTTTATCTCGCCTCTTTTGACATCAATGACAAAGGAAAGACAACTTTTACTACTTTTCTCCCCGTATGAATGTGCCAGATATTATCTCAATATCTTGGTATTTTTTTATTCAAATAGGGTTTTATTGTCTTCTTCTTTGTCATAATGGATAAGGGTCTAAAGATTATTGATCTTCTTGATATATTTATTCGTCTTATTGATAATCTTTAGTTATTTGATTCCAAGAGATCTTTATTGTTCTTTCATATCATTAATAATTTTGTTCAATTCATACTCTGTCTTTATATATTTTTAACTCCTTTTGTTTCTTTCTTCTTTAGATATTATTTGTTTTATTCATCACACTATTCTACAGACTGATTTTCTTTTGAGAGTTCATCATCATCAACAATGTTTTGTGCACCATAATCTTCTTCATTTTCTTCTTTAAAAAATCTTCTTCCTTGAGATTGTTCCTCTTCATATGAAAAGATTTGAATTTCAAATTCCTTATTGTTTGCACCCAATTCGTCACTAGGTGAGCAAATTAAGAGTGCTTACATGCCCAGTTGGGCTCTGCTAGGCATGACAGTTGTTGAGTAAAAGGTTAGAAAGAAAAACAACAAAGTTATAAACAAGAATTAAACTAAAATAAATTAAAACTAAAAGCATATGGGAAAATGAAAAACAAATACAAATGGACCAATATCACCAATGAATAAGTTGATCTATTGATGAAACCCAAAGGCACAATGAAGAAAGGGGACTTGGGTCCCTTCTTCCTCCAATGGAAGGCTCTTGAGGCCCCCAAAAGCTTGCTCTCCTTACAACGAAAAGATGAAAATGTGGGTGAAAGAACTCCAAGCTTATCCACTCAAGATGGAAGTGGAAAGCCCTATGAAATGCAGCTTTTGATGTTTATTGCCAAAGAATGAGTCCTTAGCAATCTTAGAAGCATAACAATACATAGAATTCCTTGAGAAAATGGTGGTTATTCATGGATTTTTATAGCCTAGCATTGGGTTATTATGTGACCTCTTTGGAATGTGAAAAGGGGCTCTTTAGGGCTCAATTAGGTATTTGACCAGCCCACCATGAGGATTGAGCTCGGATTTGGTGTCAAATCGACTTGGGAGCTGATCCATTAGTGGTTGGGAGGCCGACCAATTTCAATAAATGCTTCATTTAGAAGGCGCGTGGGTTTTTCGCCCAACAGTCGCACATCGTGCGCTGATGCGTGCATTATACGTTGTTGTTACGCGCATACGCATGCGAACCCAGGTTCTGTAAAGCGCCCTTCAATTTTTTGGTCATTTTGTATAGTTTTTGACCATTTTGCAATGTTGTGGAATTAATCCTGTGCCATGAATGACTCCAGTCCTGTTTTGACGATGCGGAGTTCTTGTCGCCATGTGTGGATGAAATTTCAGTGATAACATATGCCCCCTGATGGATGAGGTTAGGAGCATACGTATAGCCGAAATCCATCAATGTTTCTTTTACTGAGAATGGTGTTGTAAGGGAGAGCAAGAGTGGGACCATGTAGAGCAATCCTTTGGAGAAGAAAGGAACCTGTAGAACCCGACCTTCCACAAGGTGCGTAACAATATACAATTGTGTACAAACGAGGCGGGCATGCCCCATGCTCGTATGATGTAACTCTGAAAAAGATTACGAAAATGTTGATGTAGACAACTGGAGCACCCTCGGGGGCAGAATGATAAAGGCAAAAGACAATTCTTCAAAGGAACATACTCTGAACCATAGGTAATGGTCGTAGAAATAAACAGTGATGGTGATGTGGGCATTGGTGGCCCTACCAAGTTCAGAGGTCTTCGACAACTGAGAATAAAAACTACAATAGTCGCAAAGTAAGACCCACCGCAACATGAGAAAGTGTTGGCGTCGAATGTTATGGGGGTCAACGACAGCATGGAGCAATGGTGTTCCCCCCTGTGTCGTCCAAGATCTCTCATTAGATGGCAAATGAGAATCAAGATACTGTCGCCCTTCTAGAAAATTGTGTTGATGTCAACAAAAAAGGGGGACGCAACTCCCAGAAGCAAAGGGCTTCACGGAATCTACTGTGGTGAAGAAATGGCAGAGGTACATGGACGAAGTCAAGAAATGGGAAGACTCAAGACTGCCCTTGGCTGGAGAATGTATGAGACAAACAGTGGCCGCAACCGTGTGACAAGGTCGAGTGTCAGGGGGACGCCAAGACCGAGGATAAGTTGTGCTAGAGGCGGGACAAGGTGAACAAATTCAGAGAGTAGAGGCAAGTGACCTGGGTAGTACTCTGAAGATATAGACGATGTCGGCGAGGGTAAATGAGAAGTAATGCTCCAACCAAGGGTGACATGGGTTGCGTGTGGCCAAAAGGAAAGCAGGTCGTCAACAGTGACGACAAAAGCAAAGAACCGGAAATAAAGGCGTTTGTACAAATAATAAATAAATTTTGGGAAAGATGTACAAATACAGAAATGGGTGCCCCAGTGTGAAATGAGTGCCCCAGGGAGGGCAGAAATTTCTTGGAAAACTGATGAAGGGTGGGGGCCCCAGTGGTGAGTTTCTGTATGAGGTAGGTGAAATGGAGATAGGTTCGCAGATGGGCAAACTGATGGGGGATGAAATGGTGGTTTCATGATCCTGCGGAGGTGCAGGTAAAAAAGAACATAACCATAAAGCGATGATCTGGGAGTCCGTATGGGAAGATAGCAAAATGAGGAGAAGAAGTATGTGGTTGTTCTGCAACATGATGAAAGACTATTGGGACTCCCATCCCTAAAGGGTAATGAAGAACAGCATGCGTGTCAAAAGTGACAAAAGGTGCTATGAATGGGACAACTCATGTGGGTGAGAATGCTACCGGGTTACAGTACTGCAGATGCAACTGGAGGTGTGAGTACTGCAGAGCCAGGAATGGGTATCCTAAAGGCCAATATCAGAGGGTGTGACTGGAAATGTAAATGCAATACAGTGGGAGATACTACATGCCAATGTTGAGTATATACCTGAAGGAATGACGTTGAGAGATGATGATCAAGTACCTGCACACAGAACAACCAAATACCCAAAGTGAACAATATCTGAAGATAATAACAAATATGAACATGTATTAGATAAATGTGACAATGCGCGTGCGTATCTGGCCATGATATGAAAAAAGGGCGCCCCGGGGGCTCAGGATGAAAAGTGGCCCAAGGACAGCCATGATATAGGTGGCGGGATGTTGATCCCGTGGCTGAAGATGGTTCGAAAAATGGATGCCGTGGGCTCCCGGAATGGTGAGTGGAAGTTTGGCAAAAGTCTTATATATAGTTGTAGGGCCCACATTGCCACCTCATTTGTACCTGCTGCTACAATGATTTTTCGAGCAGATTCAGAGGAGATTGAGTGATTCCGGGAGCACGAGGTATCTGATCGACGGTGTGTGAGTTTCAGGTTAGTGGTCGAATCATCCTGCATAGCTATATGTTTCCAATTTTTGGGCAGGGTAGGTACGGGGGGCCGTACAGGGGTTTTGGGTGGTTTTTTGAAAGTCTTGGCTTATGATAGCTAATGCCTTCCGGAAACGAGGCAGGGCTATAAAATGATGGGTGTAATGGACATACTCAGAACAGATGGCACACGCGAATTTGGTCTTCAGCCCTTTACTACTGGAAGGTTGAGTGGTAGCAGTAGTAATGGTTGGTGTGGGGGTAGTGGGAGTGATGACAGGAATTGTCATGGGGAGTCCTTCCTGTGGACGAGGGACCATCTCAGGTGGATGTACGTACCACACTGGGATTGCTAACACCATATTGGGTAGTGTGAGCGTTGCTGCTACCTGGAAAGATTCTATACCGGGTGGAGGGTAAAAGAAGGGAATTTGAGTGAGGGGTCGGGGAACTATCTCCCAAATGGGATTAGGCCCCTAAGGGGGTGTGGATTCATGGACTGTGGGGGTCGACGAGTTCGCAGGAGGCTCCTGTGGGAGTGATGTTGCGACTGTTGAGACGTCAGGAATGACTGAAACCTCCTGAGGGGGGTGAGCATCCTCTGTGTGAGTTGCATTAGAGGATACGACGCATACTTGATTAGGGGGAAGGAGTGGTGGTGCTCCATGGTACGTCCCTAACAAGGATGGATCTTTGAAAATCCCAGGACCCATCTCGATGAGTGGATATACGTCCTTGTTGGTGTGAATGAGAGGAAGAATGTTATCGAGATTGGTAGATGGGTTAGGCTCGTAATGCGAGACTTGGTCAATGGTCACAATCTTTCTGTTGTGGGGGAACATGATTGTCCTAAAGACTGATGATGCCACTGCCTTCATAGCATACATGTAGCTACATCCAAACAAGATATTGTAATCGAGTTGAGCGTCGATAACTTCAATGTCAATGAGAATAGTTTTGCCTCCGAGTTCCACGGGGACATTTTGGAAGAGCCCTTCAGGAGATGATGGTCGTCTGTCATAAGCTCGTAATGTGATGGCGGAAGGTATGAGTTCCAGGGAACCAAGTTTCTGCCATACTGTTTTGGACATGATACATGTAGATGCCCCTTCATCGATGATACATCGATGGACAGTGATGTTTCGTATTTTTACTGGTAGTTGAATAGCAACTGCGGCAGGAAGACGCGGTTCGTTGCTATCGAGGTCAAAGGTGATGAGTCGAGTAGCGGCAGGGTCGACTGCCCCCAAGGAGGAAAGTAGTGATTTCCGCTGTGTTGGACAAGTCTGGAGAACTTCCATAACTGACATGGCAGTCAGGGATTCCGCTAAGTCATCTACCAAGTTGTAGTTGTGTGTTGCCCTAGCCTATGGATTGTGAACGTTCCTGCGTAATGGTGGTTCGGCGGAAGGGTGAGGGATCATCAATGGAGGTCCCGTCGGTGGAGGGTTTGTCTCTGGAGAGATAGGAGTAGACTCAGCTGGATACTGACGATTCCGTGTTTGCAGAAGGATTTCCTCCTCGCTGGTGAGGAGAATCGTCCGGTCTGCAGGATTGTTGGGATTATGGTATTGGCCCACCTGAGTTGGGGGATGCTGCGTGTCCTGTTGGGTGTTTATGACACCTTGATGTGGGATAGGATTTTGCAGTATGGTGGGAGGGGGTTGTTGCGCGTATTGTTGTTGTGCCTGCTGCGACACAGGTTGCGCTGGGGAGGGGGGAAGGCTCCCAAAGTCTTTCAAACTCTTGAAATCAGTAATCTAGGGGAAATGGTGAGTGTAATGGCCGTACACGCCACAAAGAGAACAAGGGTGGATGGTTTTAACAGTATTCCGCCCTTGGAATTTGTTGTTATTTCCCCCCTGTAGGTTTTGGTTTTCTTGGTTCTGATTGCCCCCAGTGGGTGGATGCTGTGGGGGTTGATTCCCACCTTGACCAGGATTGTTGTTATTCTTGTTCCTTCCTTTCTTCTTGGTATTGTTCGAAGGGTGAGTTGGGTTGGCTATGTTCAACTGTTCAAAATTTTGGTATTGTTGAGCAGCAGAGGGTTGAACAAAGTTTACCCCTGCATGAGGATGTGGGGGAGCCATGGGTTGTGGAGGACCAGGAAAGGGAAAGTAGGGATTTTGTGGTGGTGTCACTCCATAAGGTATATAGGAAGGTGCAATGCTTTCACTAGTACTATAAGCTAACGTGGAGGGAGTACCACTGGTAGTTGGAGGAGGTGGATGTATGGGAGGTGTCGGTGGTGGTCCACTAATGGGTGGAGGTATAGCAACAGGATATGGTTGTTGATAAGGGGGTGGGGGGTAATAAGAAGTGCCCCCATATGCCGGCGGGTATTGAGGTGTTCCATACATTGGTGGTGGTTGGGGTTGTGGACCATGGTGTGTGGTGGCACCTATTAGTCTGTCTGTTGAGTGAGACATCCCAGGTTTGTCTCGACCAAATGGCACAGGTTTCAGAAGATCAGGAAGTACCGTGTATAAGTACCCTGACTGTGTGTAAATGAGGTCATATTGTTGATCCTTGCTGATGGATTCCTCTTCAGATTGGGGGAAGGTGGAAGCTACATCCTTACCAAGGAGAGCGACAAGTGATCTAAGAAACCAGTCAAGACATTGTTGTTTGGTGGTTTCTGCTTTACACAAACTACGTCGCCTACGCCACTCATGAATGTGGTCAGCAATGTGGGTGGTTGAGGACTGTTTGAAATTAGACAGTAGTTCAAGACCGTTGTCATGGCGGATGGGTAATTGGAAGAAAGTTAAGAATGCTTTGGCCAAGGACTCAAAGGTCGTGTGGGACCCTGATTTTTCTTCGACATACCATTTGGTTGATGGGCCAGTGAGTGTCCATTGAAAAAGACGCAGTCTGATAGAGTCTTCCATGATTCTATTGGAAGAACACCATAGATGAAAGGTCATGACATGATTGGCGGGGTCATCCCCTGCCTTCCCTTCAAACTTTGGTATGTCTGAAGGAAGTTTGGTTGGCATTGCAGGCCATGTGGCATCATGCAATACAGGATCATTGGTAAGTTTGGTGATGTTGGACATGTTTAACAGGTAGCATATGCTTGTCATTGATGGCAAGTACAGCAATGAAGATGGCATGTATACAGGAAGAATGTACAAAGGATTGTTGGCATGTTTTACAGGATGACAGGCAAACAAAAGACAAAGTTCAGAGAGGTGAATGATCGCACGCAGACGTCGGAATCCTTTAAGGATTCGAGGAGAATAAGCTCAGGAGGCATAGCACTCTTATACATGCAAGGAGCACATGAAAGAGACCGAGAGCCGTCGGATCTCACTCGGAAATCCCGACAGCGGTTGGATCGGGAGAAGCTGCGCAGATGTTAAGCGCAGGAGTTGGCATGTAGAAGAAGTGATCTGCACCGTCAGATTGGAGATAAGCCATCGGATAATCGGGGATCGGGACTTTGAAATGTCCAATTCATTCGACAATGAAAAATCCAAAATCGCGATATGCGATTTCGCGATTTGATCACAGCCGTTAAATCAAGCAGCGATCGGGACCATCCACGTGTAGACAGGAGGCTTCATCGGAGAATCGGGAATCGGAGTTTCATGAGTCTCGTGAACAATGACAACGAAAACCCTGAAATCGCGATATGCGATTTCGCGATGAAATCGCAGCTGTTGAACCAAGATTGCATCTGGACCGTTGGTCCAACTCACGACAGCAGACCACGTCAGCAAGGGACACATGCCACAACTAGGGAATGACAGGTGTCAGGAAGATTCAACACTTCATGCACATATAAGTCATGAATCAGAGTGACACGTGGCAGGATATAACACATGTCAAACCACGTGTGACGTCAGCAGAGGCATCGACGATCGGGACTGTCCATATGAGGGACAGGTGTCGAAGATCAAGGCACCGTCGGCATATTGGACATCGGGAAATCGGATTTCCTGAGGTCGAAGGAAACGAGAGATCGAAAGTCTCGAAATCCCGACACAATCGGGACCGTCCATCTGAGAGGACGTGTGGCAGGAGATTGGTGCTATCGGCGAAAGGACCGACAGGAGTTCGTTCATCGGCTAATCGGAAATAGGGATATCAGAGATCCCAGGCACAAAGGTTTTGTGCATTTCGAAATCGCGATCCGCGAAATCCCGATGAGTGGGGTACAGCTGTCAGCACAGCAGCGAAGGAGGACAGAGGCGTAGTGGAGGCCAGCTGTCAGCATATGAAAGGAGTGTCGGGATTAAGACGGTCGGGAATCACACGGGTGAATGAATTGATGCATAACAAACCCTGTAGCCCCGACGGGGTTAGGTTGTGGTCATGGGTAATGGTCACATGGACCAGGGCTCAGTCAGGAGGGTTGAAGCGCATTGCGAATCAGGAAATCGCGAATCCCGTTGACATAAACATTTTTTCATCGCAAGTGTCGAAACTCCGATGGAGTGATAAGACCAAGGTCACACGAAGGCAGGTCACATGGACCATTGTGTAGCTGGAAGGGGATAGCATATGGAATGCCGAAACCCGATTCGAAAATGCGCACATAGGTTTAATTCAAATTTCCCGATTTCCCCTGGGCAATAAATATGGGACCCAATGAGCGTTGAACGAGTCCTAGATCAATGGGCTTAAGAAGGGGTCGATTCTCTTCCTACAGTTGATTTGGTAGAAGAAAAGGAGGACGGTGATAGGTCGTAGAGGTCCTTTTGAGGATGGGCCATTTTCTGACAGTATGGATATCTACTGGTGGGTGAGGTCATTTGTGCAGGCTGCATGGAAGGTTTGAGGAAAGAGGAACCTCCTGGTGGCAGTCGGGCAACAAATCTACATTGACAGAGAGATCTCAGCTGTGGGTTC
>ML778502.1:53895-65514 GCA_009831015.1 Picea engelmannii | reverse complement strand
CACATTGAGTTGGTTCTCAATTGTAAATGATGTACAGAACAGAAAAAGACTGCCTATCATTTCGAAGAAGAAGAGGTTTTCTCCCTTTATGGGTTTCCTCATGAAAATCTGTCTCTGTGTGTATTTTATGTGTGACTGATGATATTTACTTTTACTGTCCATATGTTGTATATTGTTGATGACACATGAAGAAAGATTAATAATGTTTTAAAAGGTATAAAATTGTTTAAGCTCACATACAACTGATTCACCCCCCCCCCTCTCAGTTGTTTTAGTATTTCCAACAGAGTTCTCCATGAGATATGTCTAAATCCCCTACTCCTCAAGCCTTCAAGGCTCCAATGCTCCTTAAAAGTTTTGTTCTCCTTTGAGTCTATCACACTTACATGATCACTCCTTCAACCCAAACATCACTCTAGTGAAGTGCAAGATTTCATGCAAGCAAACAAGTGTGCCCATGCCATTTAGGGCTCAATTATATCCTATAGAATGCCCAATTATACTCATTCAAATCAAAGCCTCCCTCAAGCAAGAAACCAACCCTCTATGTGTTCATCATGAATAAAATCACCAAACCCCATACAAACATCTATACAAGGTCTAGCAATCAATAAACAAGTCAAGTCCACTATGTATGTCCATCATGGAATAATCAAGGGTAATACATACATCAGGCACCCCTAAGCATGGTGCAAACACCTATGGTGTAACCTCGAAAGCTAATAGTTTTTTATAGCCCCAATATTCCTCTAGATCTATTTTTCTTTCCTTACTAAAAGTAGAGTATGAGATTAGAGTAGGGAGAGGGTTTGAGAAATTAAAACTATTTCTTCCCTTAAGATTAACACACACATATTCATCATGTTCTTTTTATGTGTTTTTTTATAAGATACTTAGGAAAGAAATGAGTTGTAGAAAGAATTGTAAAACTAAAATTATAAGAATAAAATAAGCATGAGAAATATATTTTATTTTTGAATTTTATATGATTTTTTCGGTATTTTTGTAAAGTAAAATATAAACTTAATGAATATAAAATTTAGTGATAAAATCAAATTAGAGTATGACTAAATCCTCAACACCATTCCATAATGGTGTTCCATTCAAACACATTTTTGATATAACAATAGTGTAGTATCTCTTTGTGGAATAGTTGTTTGGCTATACTAAAATTTGTCTCGATGTTTTCAAGACCATACAAAGACAAGACAAAATTTAAAGAAAGGAATGTGGGAATCATGATTCATGACTTTAGATAGATAAAATAACATCCATTGGACATATTGAATACTAAAAGAGAAATATTTGACATAAACATTCATTAATATCCTTGGAGAGTATCCCTCTATTGTCTCCTCCTTGTCTATTCTATATCTCATTTTTAGAGTGTTTGGAGGGAAATTAGTAGTTAGATATTGCTAACTTGCATTTTACAAAATAATTAATAGATAAAGTGACTAATGTACTTTAGAAATTCAAGTCACCTAAGAATTGTGTCCAAGAATGTTAACTTAGGATAAACTCAAGGGGAAGGTCATGTCACTTATGAAACAAATAAATGCACTAATAGTGCTAATAGCTTTCCCTGGCCACAACCTCTCAAAGATTAAATCACCTTATGAATCCCTTAAGAAAAAATCAATTAAAACCTTATTCCTCCTCGTCCCCCTTATGTCCATCTCTTTAACTAATATTGAAAATACAATATTCATAAAGTAAAACATGAATAACATGGCCACATACGCCAAACATGAACCATAACAAATGTTTCCCAAACTAGATGTTATACCATATCTATTGAAATAAGCACATTAACATCCATGTTAAAACCTTATCATGACCATATATACATCAATGCCAAAAACTGAAGATAACCCAAGCCATATTGAAGTGGGCCAAGTGGTTCACTTCATGATGTCAACACTGATAAACATAAAACTCCGAACAATACATTACAATAAATAATTATTATTTATTATTTATGAATATATTGTATAAGATTGTATGATTGAGAATGTACAATGGCCACGAATAATTACATGTATGGTTTGATAGGTCATGTCCTTTGGGAAAGGACATGACTTATTATTATTACATCATAAATAACTTATGACTAATAATATATGTATATACTATTATGACTATATATTTTATTATTATTACATCATAAATAATTTATGATTTCAAAATGCTTTGTCCTCAAAGTATCGGTAAGGAAACACTTATTTTGATAGAATGAATAATATTTCTGTAATTGTCATTGATTAGATAAGGTTGACAACACTATGTGATATGATGTTTGAATCCTTACACAATATCAATGCATCGAAAAAGGATCAATCCATCCAAGGTGGATTCTTTCTAGGACTCTCTGATGATGAGATTCTAGATTTGATCCTCTTTGTTGTTGACTTTGAGGTTCATATATTTTTGGATGCTTTGATGTGTAAGTAGAACATTGACTCTAGTTAGGTACCTTGGAATATTTGTATGTTGATTCTTTCACACTATGACTTCTGTGAATTTGGTGTCGATACGGTACCTTGATAAGTTGATCCTTCTCAATTTTTGGTTTAAACTTTTCAAGATATACTTGAGTTTTCATGTTGATATTTGATATTTTGGTATTCACTGGTGTGTCAATTTCTTCACTAGTGGTGATCAATGGAACTTCAACCATCACTAAATATGTGGGCATTGAATTTTTTCTTGTGTTGAACTTATGCTTATCCCAAGAGGGAGGGGTGAATTAGTATAAGATACTTTTTACTTTAAATGAGAATTCATCAATCATTCATTAACTTTAAAATAATAAATGCATGTAAACTCAAATCATAGTACACATAGTTTAATTTGGAAACCTTTGTGGGACAAAACCAAAGAAGCTTATCTTTATAAATGTCTGTAGGCACCAATCTACTATTACAAAGCTTGTAGGAATCATCCTACAAGACACACCAATATATTTAACTAAGCACCAACTCAACAAGATATTGTGTAGGCACCAACCTACTGGAGACACCAATCTCCTCAGTTGAACACCAAATCAACAAGATATTGTGTAGGCACCAACCTACTAGAGACACCAATATCATCAACTAAGAACCAAATAAGTAAGACCTGTGATCTGTAAAATTCCATGGATATTCCATTGGAACAGTTCATCACAACAGATCTGATAAATAAAATTGAAATCTACACTATCAAGGTTAAATTCCTTTAGATTCCAAAATATTTAGTTAATGATTTTATGCTTATGCATGAAATAGATAAAATGTGGAAAATAGAGAATAATAAAGTACAATCACACACCATCCGCAAGAAACTAAAATATTTTCTCATCGAAACCCTTACAGGAGAAAACATAGCTAGAAGGTGAGGCTACTTTTCTCTCTTTTCTACATTCTGGAAATTATGCAAGTACAAAGGAGAAGGTACTCGCTATAGAGTTACATGAGACATGTGGCCTTTTAGGCTGCTACATAACATTAACCCCATCTTCTATGCTCTCTAATTTCCCATTCCCAATTAACTGCTTTGTTATGGAACAAAGTACAATAACATAGAATGGAACCCCTTCTCCTCTTGGTGGCCCGTTATTTAACATTGATTGATAGCCATCTAGGAGAAGGTCTTTGACTTCCTCAACCCTAAATTGTGGTAAGGTTTTGAATCTTCTAGAATCTTCTTGAAATTCCTCACATAGATAGCCCCATATGCATGATTAATGGGGGCTGACGTGGCATCCTATCATACCATCGTGGTCAACATGATAGGTCAACTTGCAGGAGGCATAACTTTTGCATGCAAACTTTGATTGATGCATGGTCTACACAGTTGGAAATGTATCAGAGTGTAGAACACAGCCAAGGGGGTGTGCATAAGTTTCATACACGGGAACCCCCAAAACATCACTTTATTCCTCAAAATGGCCCCGGAAGGTTTCAGACCCCAATTTTCCAAACTGGGACTTGCCACTAAAATTACCCTGCAAGTTGATTCCTCCAATTTATTCCACTCTAAAAGAATCAAGATAGATTAAAATAATATAATGATCCAATTTGAATCAACTTGTATAGGTACCAATATATTATCTTCATACACATAGGACTTTTGACTACACCTACATGCTTCATACCTCATGCATTTCAAAACATCATCATACCCTTAAATTTCATGCTCTAGTGCCTCTCCTTGCTTCATACCCCCAGACATAGCTTCAAACCCTAGTCATATTTAGCCTTCATGCCCTAGCGAACCTCATAACATCATTCCTGGAATATAACTTCAAACTGCAACATCACAACCTCAAAATAGTGCACTTTGCAACATGATATGCCTTAGTCCTTCGTAACACACCCTTAAAACTCAAAAAAAACTCCCCTTGTGCACCTTTATACCCAAAGAATATCCCCTATCTCCTCTTACACACCTCAGATCTCTTATGCACACTTGTACTTTTTTTTCTTGCTTAGATTCTCTTCAAATGCACACATCTATCTTATATTTATAATTTTTTGTGTTCACTTATGGGGCCGACTTGTAAAACTGGTTGGGTCGACAAGACAAAATATTTCATATCTCCTCATTCCTATGGAGTTAGAGGGATTTTCATATACCACTAGAAAGGTCTCAAAATAAAAATTTCAACCATATAGTCTATGCTCCCATTTGAGCTAGGTCTTCAAAGTAAAAGGACCTTCAATGAACATTTGTAATCTCCCTCTCATCCCTCTCATATTTATATTGGACATCTGTAGTCTCCCTCTATCTTTGAAATCAATGATAACAATATTTCCAACAATCTCGCCCTTTGTCATTGATGAAAACCCTTAGTCAATACTGTAATACTCCCTTTGTCTGCAATTTATTCCTTTGTTTGCAACTTATGCCCCTTTGATATCAATCGCAAATGGATTCTCCCCCTAATCTTGTGCTTCCATTTATTGACAAGATGATAGGGATATCACTCCCAAATTTCATTTACTTGTCCCATACAACATTTTTCTCCTTTGACTTCATCGAGAATGTATACATTGCTCAGGTTTCTATTTTCATTTTCCAGTAATCTTCCTGAACCTGCTTTCCTTATCTCATATCCTTTAGAATGAAATGTGAGGTTGTAACCTTGATCACACATTTTAATGGCACTTAGAATATTGTTTTTTAACCCTTCAACATACAAGACATTATATGTTTTAGTATTTCCATTATCGAGACTAGCAGTACCTTTTCCAACTATCCTTGCAGAAGAATTATCCCCAAAGGTAACGTTGCCTCCTTTTTCTTCCTTTAGGGTGAAAAAATTGTTTGTATCCCCTGTCATTTGTTTTGAACGTCCACTATCAATGTACCATTGGCTTCCTTTGGCTTGATCATACATTACAAGTCCACATTCTTCCTTCCTTGGTTCTTCTTGCTTCCTTTTCCACACCTTTGTCTATTCTTCTCTATGCTTGGTAAGAACATATTATTCCTTGTTTTGTTTAGGATAATTTATTATGATGCTTCTACAGTCACATTCTATGTTCCCATATTTATTTTTCTTATAACATTCAATATTGTAATCAAGTATGGGAGCAAATAAATTATAGTTTCTATTAACAAACCCATGAGAAATTTTGGTTTTGTTTCTCACATAGTCATTCTTTTAAGTATTATAAGAACCTCTATTTACATCTCTCACATTATCAATTCTTGCATAAAATATACATTCTAGTGCTTTATGACCAAAATCATTGCAAGAAAAACAATATCCAAGAAAGAGATTTTGGTACCAGGTTGTGAAAGGCCTTCTTGTTTGAGCAACTCTTCTAAACTGATTTTTGTTGTTCTTGTGAGAAGAATCAGGTTTGTGCTCGTCATCATTTCCTTTCCTGCGACTTCTTTAATTATTGATGGAACCTTTGAGAATATTATCATAGCTTTTAGGCTTTTCTTCATTTTCCTTTTCAAATGGCTTTGTGACCTTAGTGGTTGCATCACCCTCTGGGGTATTTTGTTTTTTTTCATAGCCAAGACATGTTTGATGAATGGTTACCTTTGATAACTGATAATATTATCTAATATTTCAATCATTTTTCCAAACTTCAAGTTTCTACTCAAGTGATCAACTATTTTCTCTAGTTACTTTGTTGAGGAAACGATTTCAACCTCTGGCTTCTCACAACTTTCTTCCTTTTCTTTTAGCCAGCTCTCACCGCTTCTTCTATCCTTTTTTCCTCTTCTAGTTGAGTCTTTAGGATGATAAATATTTTTTCTATTTCATCAAAGATCATGATCCTTCTTTTCATATTTCTTCAATTTCTCTTTCTTCTTTTTATTCTTTCCCCTAAGTCTATCTATTTCCTCTAAGGCACTGACAAGTTCTGCTTCGTTGTCCACCATCAATGTCTTCTTCTTCTTCTTCTTCTTCTTCTTTTTGATTGTCTTCATTTTATATATTAGTAGACTTTGTATCCATGGCCATGAAGAGGAATTATTCTTTGTTAATATCAAAAAATATCCATCACTTTCTTCAGACGAGCTACTTTCCTTTCTAGAGTAAAAACTCTTCTTCTTAGTATATTTTCCTCTTTTGTGTTTATAGGGTTTTATTTTATTGTTATGTTCTTTTTCATCATTATTGTCTTCATCATCACTATCTTCCCTTTTTGCATATGTACATTTATCAACAAAATGTCCTACTCTACCACAATCAAAACATTTGAAGGGTAGCTTACCTTTGTATTTTCTAGATCCTCTTTTTATCTCTCTCACGAATTGTGCTTCTTATGTATCTGATCCATGGCTGGAATAATCACAGTATTTGTGTCATTTTTTCTTCTTTGATTCTTTGAAAGTTTCTTTCTTTGGTTCTGTATTTTCTTTTTCTATCCTCGTCTCATATGTCATCAGAATCCCATGCAATTCATCCATTGTTAATGAATCAAGATCTATCATTTCTTCAATGGTGGAAACTTTGGCATCAAATCTTAAGGGGAGTGACCTTAACACCTTTTGTACAATCATTAGTTCTTCAACCTGTTCACCAAGTCCTATGATGGTGTTGACAATTTCATCCACATGGATAAGATAGGTTGCAGCATTCTCTTTGTCTTTCATTTTCAGGCTCTCAAACTTTCTTCTATGAGTTTGGAGATTTGCCTTCTTAACCTTGTCATCGCCTTCATAGAAATTTTGAATCTTGTCCCAAATTTATTTTGTTGATATGCAATGCATCACATTGACAAACTCAGATTCTAATAGACCACACAAGATGGCATTCATGGATTTTGCATTATTTTCATTCTCCTTCTTCCTGACTGCACTTGTTGGTGGAGTTGTTGGGGATGTATAAACAGTCACGATTGATTCCAAAATATCAAACCCAAGGGCCATTAGATATGTTTTCATCCTTATTCTATAGAAGTCATAGTTTTCTCTATCAAACAACAGAGCCCTATTTCTAGAGAAAACTTCTTGATAGTCCATTTATGCTCTTGATATCTACCTTCCAGTCGTTAGACTGTTTCCGAAGTAACCTACTATGATACCAATTGTTGAATTTATGCTTATATTGAGGGTAGAGGTGAATCAATATAAGATATTTTTTACTTTAAATTGGCATTTATCAATCATTAATTAACTTTAAAACAATAAATGCATGTAAACCCAAATCATAGTACACAGAGTTTAATTTGGAAACCCTTGTGGGAGAAAACCAAAAAACTTATCTTTATAAATTTATGTAGGCACCAACCTACTAGAGACAGCAATATCTTCAGTTGAGAAAAAACTCAACAAGATATTGTGTAGGAACCACAATACTAGAAACACCAATATCCTTAGTTGAGCACCAATTCAACAAGATATTGTGTAGGCACCAACCTACTAGAGACAACAATATCCTTAGTTGAGCACCAACTTAGTAAGACCTGTATAGGTACCAATATAAGATCTTCATACACAAAGTACTTTTGACTTCACTTACATGCTTCATACCTCATGCATTTCACAGGATCGACATACCCTTAAATTTCATTCTATAGTGCCTCTCCTTGCTTCATACCCCAGACATAGCATCAAACCCTAGTTAGATTTATACTTCATTCTCAAATGAACCTCATAACATCATTCCCATAATATAATTTCATACTACAGCATCACAACCTCAAAAAAATGCACTTTGCAACATCATAGACCATAGTCCTTCATAGCACACCCTTAAAACTTCAAGAAAACTCCTCTAATGCACCTCCAAACCCCAATAATATTCCCCAACTCCTCTTGTGCACCTCATATCTCTTCTGCACACATATAATTGCACTTTGCATCTATCCTATATTTATAGTGTTTCTATGTTCACTTATGGGGCCAACTTGTAAAATTGGATGGGTCGACCTGTACTTTCTGGCTGGGATGACCTGACAAAATCTTTCATATCTCCTCATTGCTACGAATTTAGAGGGAGTGACATATATCACTAGAAAGGTATCAGAACGATATTTTCAACCATATATCCTATGTTCCCATTTGAGCTAGGTATTCAGAGTAAAAAGGCCTTCAAATATAGGGTAACCAAACTGAGCATTAAAAATCCAAAAACAATATTTCCAATAATCTCCATCTTGCAATATTTATCTTGGACATATGTAGTCTCCCTATGTATTTGGCATCAATGGAAATAATATTTCCAACATCTTGAAATCAATTTCTAGATGTTCTTCCACTGATAAAACTTCATCGATAATGACACTTTGGTTTTTAGTTATGATCCCTTCTATTGAAGTTGTTTTATCAACAATTTCAACTTCCAAAAACTTTCTTTATTCATTTGGATCGATTAAGGTCTCTTTGTTTATAGTCTCAACTTCTAAAAATTCCTTGATTCACTTGCATATATGGATGTCCCTTTGTCTACTTTCAATATCAATATATTCGTATGTTTTAATTTTTTTACTTTTGTAAGTAGGATTTGACTATGTTTCTTCAAACAATTAATTTTCTTATCTTTATCTGACAATATTTTGTTAATTTTTCTCTTGTCATCTTGCTTCTCTTGAGATTCTCGGTCATATTGAATTGAGACATCTTGTTGAATCAATACTTTATCCTTTTCTTATAATTCACAATTCTTTGCCTCTAATGCTCATAGTTGTCTTTTGAGGTATTTTGTCTTGTTAAACTTCTCTTCTAATTTAGATTATATGATATGCACTTCATTGAAAGAGATTGGTTTTGTTCACATAATCTATTTACTAGAGAACATTGTTCTTTTCAAAGTTCTTATAATCCTTCATAATTGTTTTGTGGTGATCCCTTGTCACATTGGATTGTAACATTTTGTATGTGTTCTATATCTTCTAATGAGGGAACTTTTGTGCATGACTCCACTGTGAAATATTTAATGTTATCTTCTTTTCCTCATAGGAGATTGCCAAGAATTTATTGTTTATGTTTAGAATAAACGTCCCCAATGTTTCCATCTAGTTAGAGCCTAGAATTGTGTTAATTGTAAGGTATTTATCTAGATGGGCACGAAAACCATATACCAAGTCATAAAGAAGAAAGAACTTGGGGTCGCTTTAGCACCCAAGTTGGGAAAGTGGGTGTCTTAGGTATTTGAATGCACCAAGGGGCTTGCCCAAATATGAAGTGACCAAGAGATTGGGGTGATTTGGAATGAGGGGTGCACCAAGGTTGGGCACGTTGGTCCCAATGGGCACGATGGTTGACGAGTGCATGGGTTCGTTTGGGCGACTGAGTACTCGAAGGGGCACAATGATTTATTTGAGTGACTGGGTCCGCAAAGGGGTGAGATGATTTGTTTGGACATGGGTTCACGAAGGGGAGTGACACCCCCAAAGGAAACAATGGTTCGTGATGGTGACCTTTGGAGTCCATATAAGAGAACAAGGGTGTACAACCAAGGAAGATAGATTTGGAGAACAATGAGAGAAAGAAGAGCCTTGTGGTTCTGAGGTAGACGAAGAGGGCGAGCTCCCTCAAGGATCCAAGTCACTCCACTTGGGAGGGATTGTTCTGCCTTAAGGTGGATTCATTGGACAAAGTTGGGCAAACTTCTCTTGGGTTTATTTTGGTGGATTCTTGAAACACAGGTCTATTGGAGGCATGTGTGAGGCAGAACCAAAATCTATGAAGTCTATAGAAAAGAAGAGATAGAAAGTATACAATTGAGGGCACGTCTGAGGTGCACCACAAGAGGTTTTGGAGATGGTTGCGACATAGATTATTGGTGGCGAATCTGTGTATTAATGTCTTGGTGAGGTGAGGTGAGTCATTTGACTCTATAGAAGCTGTAAACCGAGTCGATAGTGCCCATGTTGTAATTATTTTGAAATAACAAAGACTTAGTCGGGTGTTAGGCATAGTTCATGCCTCCCACACTATATCTATGTTTCTCTTGTATATTTTTTTTGTTGTTCTCTTGGCTTCTCATGTTCATGGATGTATGCTTAAATATGACTAAGTGTTAAACTAGTTAACACATTTCTAAGTATACAAGAGTTTCATTAGAGTAGGAGTGTGACTCATTGGTAGCCTAGAACAGAGTATGGGTATGCTCTAGTGAAGAGGCGTAGTCTGGATGAATTATCCTTGGTGTTTCCAAGAAACCAAGTGAGAAACGTTTCAGTGTTTCACACCCTCAAGAGGTGTACGATCGTAAGGAACAATGTGGGGATGTGACAAATGGTATCAAAGCGGATTTGTTGTATATTTTGGAGAAGGGTTGGGGATATCTTCACCACTATCTCAACGATATATGGTAACTGTTAGCACATTTCTTGTATAGGGGTGTTTTCCTCTCTGATTTTAGGCCTCTGGTGTAAACGCATAGAAGTGGGGTTTTGAAAATCGTTCAGATGAGTTTTATTCAAAGGCTGCAGCCATAAGCGTCGAGCGCAGCTCACAGAAGAAGTCCATTTCGAGCTTAAATCAAGTGAGCGAACAGTCTGATTTCAACGGCAAGGGTCAAGCGACGAAGCAGATCAACGGTCGTCGGGATTTTGGGCTACCAAGTTACCTGATATATAGCGTTAGAGAAAGTGCTTATATTTCAAGACTAAATCTGGGTCGTCCGATCCAGCGACGCATAGTGCAAGATCTAGTCACGTCGGCATATCAGCATTCGGGAGTTCGAAGGGTAAAAGTCCCTCATCATCTCACATATCGAAACCCCGAAACTCCGATAAGCGCCTTTGAAGCTAAGCCTATGGTCCTAGCACCCAGTCACGTCGAGCAAGCCTAGTAATAGAGGAAGCCCTCGTCTAACATCAAATACCATCTCGACCGTTCCTCTGGAGGACACACGGCGCAATAGTTGAGCCACAAGTGAGGCCCTTCAGGATTTTCATGTTAAAAGTGTCGATGTCATCTCATCCATTCATCCATCAGCGAGGCTCGGGCACATTTATTTTAAAGAGGGTGCAGATATGGACGTTCGTGATCCAGGCACTCAAATTTACAGAAAATCTCCAATTCTGCACCCCCTCCATCATTCTGGCTTCAACGAGAGGGGGGGGGTCCGAAATCGGAGATAATGTATGCACTCATCTAGATGGCCTAAGTATTTCCTCTTAGATCTACGGTCTGTATTGAATTCCAGACTCCCCCATT
>ML778502.1:31779-53848 GCA_009831015.1 Picea engelmannii | reverse complement strand
GAGGGGGGGGGGGGTCCGGAATGGAATTTCACTCTAGCGGGCCTCCCTTCCTATCATGTCATTGTCTAAGTCATCCTCCCTGTTGCCACCCGTTCTCCACCTATCGCCACCCTCTTCCCCCGTCATCTGTCCATCTTCCCTCTTTCCATCCATATGGCCCCTCCTTAGCTCATCGCCCTCTCATCTCCTGCCATGTGTCCCTCTCACTCCCAGTCACCTCCACCTATATGATCATCCCTTTTACTCCGTGTCCACCTGTACCCCCGCACTCCACACACCTTCCTCCTCTTTCCTATTCAAACCACGTGGCATTCCTCAGCTTATGTCGCAGCTCCCGTTTCCTCTCCATCACCTCTATAGTGTTGATGCCATCGCCCCCATCATACCCTTTTTCACATCCACCATAGGGGTCCCTCACAACAGTCCAATGAAGCAGCATCCAAAGAGAGACCATTCAGCTGATACAGGTGGCACCATTAGGAGACCTCCACGTCCCAGAAGGCAGAGTATATCAAGGTTGTGCCCAATCCCAAGAAAGCAGTTATTGTGGTTGTTGTTGGTGGTTGAGAATCATCTCCGACATAAAAAGAAAGTCCAGCAAAGGACTAAAGATGGTCGATTCATCTACAGCAGGACATTCTGAAATCTGATAGCCTCTGTCTTGGGTGCATGATCGACCAGATTCTGCATGCGCAGACTATCAGAAGACATGCAGACGCAATGTTTTAATGCAGCGTCTTGTTTTTTTTGTTGTTGTTGTTTTGAGTATATGTAGGCGTTTTCACCATTTTTGTAAGGATCGATGGTAGAGTGAAGCTCCTGATTGTAAAGTTTTAACAGACACTCTAGTTCTCTGGTTATGCATCTGTATGTAAGATTTCTTGTTTAATGACAGACAGTTTTCCTACCCCATCTAGTTTTCATCTCATACTGAGGGAGTTCATGATTGACTGATTCACATGAATTATTGCAATTATGTTACGATAAAGGATTTATTGTTGCATTGTTGTATTCTCCGGTTTTTTGCATTTGAATGTAAGAAGATCTTGCGTTTAGATGTTTTCTCCTACAGTCTATTAGAAACCTAATGTTTACGACAAACCTTTGCATTTCTCTTATACAAGTCTTCCCCCTACTCACCCTTACTACAACTCACTGTCTGAATTTTATCTAAGACCTCACTTGCCCATGCATGTCTGGCCTAGTTTCGGAGTTAGAACAAAATTGTTTTGAGTTAACTTCCATTCAATTGCCCCTTTTTATAAACAAATCGTGGCATAAACTGATGGGCGTCGGGCTCTGCTCCTGCTGCAATCCAGGAGTGACTTCTGACGCTAACATTTTCTGGCGCCGTTGTCGGGGATGAAGTTGAATATTTTCCCTGGGTAGAATGACATTGAGCCTCTAATTTTGAAGGTGCATCAGACATCAGAGCCCTTCAAGATTGCTACTGTGCACCTGGTGACTCCACTGTGGCGACTCCAAGGTTTCCACATCACTATTTCAGCTGTGGATACTGTTAGCACACCTGAAAGATGACCCTAAAGAGCTTTCTCAAGAAGGTTTCAGCAGCTTCTTTCTCAGCCTGAGAAGCTTCCTGGGGTAACAACAACGTTAGGATTTGGCCTTTGATGGTGAACAAGGACCAGACACATTCGAAGTTGCGCATCTTTCACCTGGCGAATCCATGATTCAAGGATCGATTGGCGAATCCACTGGTTCGATATGGAGAAAATCCTTGCTCGCAAGTTTGCTCCTTTTAATTTTTCTGCTATTCCTGGTTTTCCTAATGTTGTCCCCTCTCTGAATGAATGGGGCGATTATTTTCCCATATTTGGAAAATGTGAAGAGGACAACCCCGCTCAGCACCTTAGTGAGTTTTATGAACTCATGCGTCAGTGGGAGATACATCATGAGGATGTATTACTGAAGATGTTCATGTTCGCGTTAGAAGGGGATGCATGTAAATGGTATCATTCTTTACCCCCTACTAGCATTTCTTCACTCAATGGATTCCATGCAGCTTTCACCGCCTATTGTCAGAAGTTGTATCCCTCTAAGTCAATTTCTCATAACTGTTGTGAGGGATACCACAACTATATGTGAGATGAAGTTGTTTCAGACATAGGATGTGAAGATGGTCTTGATGACCTGGATCAGAAATCAATACTTTCTCCTCCCCATTCGTCTGCATCGGAGGTGGGTTATGAAAGCAATGAATATCCCAGGGGGGAAGAGGATTCCCTGAGTGAGTTGATGGAGCAGGTGAAATATCTCTCTGCCCAATTAGAAGGGTTGAAATATGAAGACTTTGCAGAGGATTTTCCAGCCTGGGAGGAAGAAGATGACCTGAGTGAACTAGTGGAGTAGGCGATATTCCCCACTCCCCAATGTGAAAAATTGGAATCTGAAGACAACGAAGAGAATTTTCCAGTCTTCAAGGCAGATGATCTAAGCAACTCCTTTGAAGAAATTATTGAAGATTTCTTGGATGCGTTAGCATCTTCCCCTGATGACCCTATTGTCTTAGATTTAAATGAAGAAGCCATTGTGGAAGAGGATTGTTCTTTCTTCCTTCATGAGATTTCCCATGATGTATTTACATTTGGGATTGAAGAGAAGGATCGGGAGACCGTTCCATTTTTACAAGATGGGAGAGTGCACGAGGAAGAACCAGAAGAGCAGTTAAGCACACATTTCTTTTCCTATCTAGAGCCAGTCAGTGAGCAGCCACCGCCCGAGATCAGTGAGCCTACAACAGTTGTCCACTCACCTATGCTTGTCATAGATATTCAGCCACATGGGAACAATTGTGTAGCAGAGGAGGCTTCCTATCACCAATTTTCTGAAATTTGCCACTCATTCTATGACCCTGACAGTGAATACATGGAGTGGCATGTCCTTTATGCCTTGGAGCCACCCTATTTCATATCAACTTCAGCCTGTGAGGAGAAGTTGAAGAGTGTAGTCGTTCTGTTGTCATGGTTACACCATCTGCTGGTGATCATCGACAGAAGGAAGGAGCTTCTATCCAGGAAGTTGCTTGAATGGCTATGGTGGAAGTCTGCTTTCACCTAGCCCCATGTAAAATATTTTAATAGCATTAGGAATGTATATAAATAATCTCCTTTGAGCATGTAGCTTTGTTTGCTTTTCTTTACTTTTCGGCCTATATTTTCAGAAGCGGGATGTTTTGATCTTGACTCCATATCCCAATAGCAAGGCACTGGGACTGCAAAATGAGTCCTTAGAGCATCACAGGGACGACTCTATCCCCCATGGAGCCTAATGTTAGAAACATTTCTTGTATAGGGGTGTTCTCCTCTCTGATTTTAGGCCTCTGGTGTAAACGCATAAAAGTGGGGTTTTGAAAACCAGACAGATGAGTTTTATTCAAAGGTTGCAGCCATAAGCGTCGAGTGCAGCTCACAGAAGAAGTCCATTTCGATCTTAAATCAAGCGAGTGAGCAGTCTGATTTCAACAGCAAGGATCAAGCGACGAAGCAAATCAACGGTCATCGGGATTTTGGGCTACCAAGTTACCTGATATATAGCGTCAGAGAAAGTGCCTATATTTCAAGACTAAATTTGGGTTGTACGATCCAGCGACGCATAGTGCAAGATCTAGTCACATCGACATATCATCATTCGGTAGTTCGAAGGGTAAAAGTCCCTCGGCATCTCACATCTCGAAACCCCAAACCCCAAAACATCGATAAGCGCCTTTGAAGCTAAGAATATGGTCCTAGCACCCGGTCACATCGAGCGAGCCTGGTAATAGAGGCATCCCTCTTCTAACATCAAATACCATCTCGATTGTTCCTATGTACGACACACGGTGCAATAGTTGAGCCACAAGTGGGGCCCTTCGGGATTTTCATGTTAAAAGCATCGAGGTCATCTCAGTCATTCATCCATCAGCGAGGCTCGGGCACATTTATTTTAAAGAGGGCAAAGATCTGGACGGTCGTGATCCAGGCACTCAAATTTATAGATAAGGTCCAATTCCACACCCCCTCCGTCATTCTGGCTTCAACGAGAGGGGGGGGGTCCGAAATTGGAGATAATGTATGCACTCATCTAGACGGTTTGTATTGAATTCCGAACCCCCTCCATCGGTTCTGCCTTTAATGGAGGGGGGGGCATCCGGAATGGAATTTCACTCTAGCGGGCCCCCCTTCCTGTCATGTCACTGTCTGAGTCGTCCTCCCCGTTGCCACCCATTCTCCACCTACCGCCACCCTCTTCCCCTATCATCTATCCATCTTCCCTCTTTCCATCCACATGGCGCCTCCTCAGCTCATCGTCCTCTCGTCTCCTGCCATGTGTCCCTCTCACTCCTAGTCACCTCCACCTGTATGATCATCCCTTTTACTCCGTGTCCACCTGTACCCCCGCACTCCACACACCTTCCTCCTCTTTCCTATTCAAACCACGTGGCATTCCTCAGCTTATGTCACATCTCTCGTTTCCTCTCCATCACCTCCATAGTGTTGATGCCATCGTCCCCATCATACCCTTTTTCACATCTGCCATAGGGGTCCCAGGCAGTAGTCCAACAAAGCAACATCCAAAGAGAGACCATTCAGCTGATCTAGGTGGCACCATTAGGAGACCTCCACGTCCCAGAAGGCAGAGTTGACCGAGGCTGTGCCCAGTCCCAAGAAAGAAGTTATTGTGGTTGTTGTTGGTGGTTGAGCATCATCTCCACCATAAAAAGAAAGTCCAGCAAAGGACTAAAGCTGGTCGATTCATCTGCAGCAGGACAGTCCAAAATCTAATGCGCAGACTGCTAGAAGACATGCAGACGCAATGTTTTAATGCAGCGTCTTGTTTTTGCTGTTGTTGTTGTTTTGAGTATATGTAGGTGTTTTCACCATTTTTGTAAGGATCGATGGTAGAGAGAAGCTCCCGATTGTAAAGTTTTAACAGAAACTCTAGTTCTCTGGTTATGCATCTGTATGTAAGATTTATTGTTTAATGACAGACACTTTTCCTACCCCATCTAGTTTTCATCTCATACTGAGGGAGTTCATGATTGACTGATTCACATGAATTATTGCAATTATGTTACGATAAAGGATTTATTGTTGCATTGTTGTATTCTCCGGTTTTTTGCGTTTGAATGTAAGAAGATCTTACGTTTAGATGTTTTCTCCTACAGTCTGTTAGAAACCTGATGTTTACGACAAACCTTTGCAGTTCTATTATATAAGTCTTCCCCCTACTCACCCTTACTACAACTCACTGTCTAAAGTTTATCTAAGACCTCACTTGCCCATGCATGCCTGGCCTAGTTTCGGAGTTAGAACAACATTGTTTTGAGTTAACTTCCATTCAATCACCCCTTTTTATAAACAAATCATGACATAAATTGATGGGCATCGGGCTTTGCTCCTGTTGCAATCCAGGGGTGACTTCTAACGCTAACAGTAACAAAGAAGATTTGTTGCAAACTTAGATGAAGGGTTTGTGAGCTCTTCACCACTATTGTAACACCCATGTTTCCCCTAGCTTGTAATTAATCATTACTTATGTTTACCATGCCATGGAATTTGAACAATGTAAATGTATTATTGTTTATATTTCCAACAAATAACTGTGGGGGTGAAGCCTTGAATTAATGTCCATGATAGCACTAGAGGAAAGAGTGAGGAAACCTAGAGAGGATTCATCATTCCAAGATGACCCAATCATCTTTTCTAAAATATTTGATCTAGAATAATAAGCCTCATCCTGATCCCAAGGAAAAATCAGTTAATGAGAAAAGGACTGGTGGTTTCACAACCAACTACCCCAATGAATGGAAGCATGGAGGGCCTGGATAAGAAGACAAAAAACTATCAACCTGAAGTACCATAGAGTGGAGTCTCCTCCAATCCCAAATTGACCCGAGTTCCTTCTGATAGAAGGAATAGGACAGGTCCAGAACCTTCTTAGGGGGGCAGAAAAACACCTGAGAAGAAAAAGAGACATGGGAATGGGTCTAAGGACCATTCTGAAAGAAGAAGAGTGTGTGAGGCTCTCTAGTTCAAAAGAAGAACTGAAAAATTAAGTTTTTCTGGTTACAAGAGAGATTGGATGTCTATGATTGTGTTAGATATGTGCATTGCATGATTAATGGTAAAAATAGTAACTTTGATGGCCTCATGGCCCGATAAGTTTGAAGTAGAATTTGAATATCACATTTTGTTAATGAATTTCTGTATAATCATGTTTAGTGAAGGATGACTGTTGTTAATGGCCTTTAAATGAATTTGAGGCAGACAACGAGTGACCCTTTTCTAAATATATATATGTACTAATCCTCCAAAATAATGTCCAATGATAAAATCTGTGAATGCAGAGTTGGGACAGACTCTACAGGACTATTCTAAACTCGTCCATCCCTCGAAATCCCTTTTCCTATTATAGAATTCAAGTCTTGTAAATGGAAGGTGCTTCCTTCAAACCATTATTCCAAGTAACCATAGGTTTGATTCCATGGACTTAACCAAATATTGGGTAATATTTAAGAGTGTAGCCCTCTGGGGATTGTCAAAGTTTTATATGACCAGGGTCCTGGAACACTTCGCTACACTCAAAGGGAGCTAAGCCTTCTAAGCTTCAGGACATCATAGGTACAAAGATCTGGGATGTTATAACTTCACAACACTCTAATCCTATCAAAGGAAACCTACTGACACAGTTACTAGAGAGTTTGACCAAAAACTGGGGGTTTCTTATCCACTATCGTGGAAACTGCCTTATTGTTAAACCTTGACCAAGTTTTTGGCCATGACGTAACGTGAGTCATTGATCTAAGAACTTTTGGGATCTTTCCTAAACATTGGATATATGTTATGGTTGAATTCAACATTGACCCACTCTGGGAGTAAAAAGGTGTGAAACAACCAAAATCCCCGAATGTTGAAATTGTGAAGAATGTGAGCCATAGATCTAAGGATCCTTTGGGTCCCTTCTTGACCATTATATCAATCATAGTGGAAGGATAGGGTAAGTTGTACCATCAACCAACAACAAGAAGTCATCCCTGCTTTATGACCTCTTTGGTAGGTAAAACTTAAGGGAATGATTGGGTTAAGGGTTGTAAGGGATGCAAAATCCTAGAGTGGTGAAATATTTCCAACCATTAGATCGGGGGGGAGAGAATTTAGGAGCGATGTGAGTCATTGATCTTAGGGTTTGTCAGGATCCTTTCTCAATCGTCTAATCAAGTAGTGGAAAGACAGTGTAAGTAATTTGGTGAAGTCTTACTTCAGAAGTCTGGAACTTTGGAACTCTGAGACTTCAAGGCTCTGAGAGATTTGACATGTTGGTGCACAGGACAAATGTTGAAGTGTCGAAGGTCGGAGTATGTGGTGACAGTTATAAAACTTCAGAACTCTGGGAAAAACTCAAGGATGTAGGAAGGTGGCTTAAATGCCAAAGTTCCAAAGTGTCGAAGTTTCCCATGTTGAAGTGTCCAAATCCAATTGGACGAGCCCACATACGTTATGGTGATGCGACATGTCTGGATGGTTCCACATGGCATCGTGGTATTTTTCACGATTTAAGTGTGGGACCCCCATTTTCAAGTTTAAGCTATGTGTTAAGCACGGATTAATCCTAGTCGTTATATCCAAGGGTGGATAGAATATCCACCATAGATTCCGGAGTGGAAAGAGTCTTTCAGACTTCAAAGCTCCAGGGAAGTTTGTAGATCTATACCAGAATATTGAAGGGGTCAAAGGCATGTTACCCACAAAGGTCTGGGATATATCCCCTACAACCGCCCCTCCAGTGGCCATTTCATCGCTAGAGGATGACAACTAAGGTCATGTTAGTTTCAGGTAGGATGGTACGAATGAGGTTGAGCCACGTAGATGTCACATGACCTTTGACCAATGATACCCCGAGAAGTTCAAGGAGACATAATTTTTTACTCAAAACTCGGTTTTGGATGAGTTTATAGTCGTTGGAAATCTTTCAGAGAGAAGAAGGAAATGGTTCCCTTATTCGAGGAACTCACAGAATTTGTAGGAAGGATAAAAATTTATACCCCATCCATTAAAAGGGTACTTAGGGGTTGGGTGTGTGAAAGATTGGTATCATAGAAGACAACAAAACTTGGTCTACTTGGGCTCATGAAAGAGTCAAATAAATTTATTTTCTTAAGAAACATTAAAGGGGGAGGGTACCCTACCCTACCCTATATATCAGAAAAATATTTAAACACTAGGCCTGGATGGGCCAGAAATGAGCCATGGGACCAGTATAACAAGGCAAAGACAAGTTATTAGAAAATTTCTTGTGTGTTGGAGAATTTTATATGTTATCTTGACAAGCCCCTTGGTTGAGGTTTCCTTTTGGAAAATTCTTACAACAAAAAAGTTATAGGAGGATGTGCAGTAGAGGGAGCATATTATTTCTTTGGTAGAATGATAACTACTCCTACAGGAGTGGGATTATGTTGATAGGAACTAATAGCTAGACTTGGATGTGAATGGACTGAAGAGATGGTAAGATTTTCTGCAAATGTGTGCTTATGATGTCTCTGTTAATTACAATTGTTTCTTAAATAAGAGACTTGAACTTGTGAGTATAATTCTCCATGTCTAGAGGGATTATGGAAATATGTGAGGTTAGTTTACTTGACCTATCATAACTAAAAACCTACTATTGGGATAATCTCTTTTTGCAGAGTAAAAGGGAGTCATATGGATTGAGAATAACCCTCATGGAAGAAGTGAAGTGACATGAGATAGTTCAAAGGCTCATGGTTGTGCTAAGGGGGTGCATATCCCTATTAACTTAAAGGGTGTGGCTATGCATGAGAATATAAGAGGTAAGCAAGTGGAATGCGTCTGCATTGTAGGCATGGGTAAAATGCTTGGTGCATATAGACTTATTATAGTTTGTCATTGGATGTAAAATATGGTGATGTCATAGATCATAAGGTTAGTGATGATCTAATTATAGCAGAATGAGTAAAATGTTGATGATGTTGATTACATATTACTTTATGAGGATGAGGTAAAATGGTTAATGAAATGTTGATCATGAGTGTGGTAAAGGAAGTTTTGGAGCACTTCTAGATGACCAATGGGTCAAGTTGACATCTAGAGGTAGATGGTAGCCATATAGGTATGACTTTTTATGCTCAAGTAGTAGTGAGAGGGAATCTAGAAAAGAATTCCCTTGATAAAAAGGTTTGTTAACCAAAAATGGTTTGAGGCATGAAAAGGAAACTTGATAAATTGTCTTGTTTCCTTGGGAACTGTTGGAATTGCCCAGATGGTATTTTTGGGTTATTGAATGATTTTATAATAGTTGAAGCAAGAATGTCTTCTTGTTGGTTGTTGTCATATGGAAAGGGGGACATAGTATGATTATGTATGTTAAAATTTCCATGTGGATATCATGTGAATGACTACAAGCTCTCAACGGAGAGGGAAGATCAATGTTGAGTATCTCTATGAGAATTGTCATAAGAATGGCAATAAGATCCTTGGGAGAAGGATTTGGAAGTCTTATATGTCCATGTGTGTGAATGACATGGAAAAGGTGCAAGCAATGAGCTTGCATGATGAATGTTTAGCTATGTTTGTATATGCTTGAGTGCATGGATTTAATGCATTGTAAGGTTGCTTGATATGAAGATTGATATTAAGACCAAATAGATATGAATGAATGATATTAAATGTGCAAGTGATACACATGTATTATGTATGAGTATATGTATACTAAAGGCACAATGTGACTTCCTGAATGAGTGAAATGTAAGGCAAGAATTGCACTTGCCAAGATTGAATGAATATCATGGATGCATGGATGAATCTATTATGAAGAGTCATGAAAGTTTTTTTTTGAATGATAGATTGAGGGGAATGTGTTCCATTCCCTTAAGAAAGTCTGGTATAAATTGATGAAAGAGTAAATGAGTAGGGATGCTCCATTGTCAAGATAAAAGGCAACCTGATTAGGCTTTTAAAGGGTGGATGTAAATGCTCATGAACTAACTAAATTTCCATAGATACATAAAATAAACTATAAGTGTTCCTATAGTAGACACACAGTATGTTGAAACATATAGTAAGAGCATTGTGCATGATGTCACAATGGGATAATGTGCATATGTAATTCATAATGCATCATAAGAATGCAAGTTTATATTCCCTGTGGAATATTGATAAACAACCGAAATGGTAAATTTGAAGTTGACTCAAGGTTGAGGCCATCATAAATAGCGATGGATATGCAATAAGGAAGTTGCATACTAAAGGAGTTCCCTGTGGAGGAAATGTGTGATTATGTTAGGATAACAGAGTCACAACCGTAATGATTGTTGAGATTGGGTATATATATATATATATATATATATATATATATATATATATATATATATTCTAAAACATAATGCATGAATGGAAGACTAACAAATTAACATTGAACATTCTAATAACTAAATGGTAATGTGAAAAATGCACAAGTTCATAATATATTGTGGAAAAAAAGCTTGATGTTGTAGCATGTTGATTTATCCAAGAATGTTAAGGTGAACCTAACCAATATTGTTCAAGGAAAAGAGAAAGAAAATCCCAGTAGAGAGTAGATTGCATAAGGAGAAAAGGAGGAATATGTTTCTTACTTTAAAATATGATTTGCTTAACAGAGTTATGAATCTAAAAAAGGAACAATTGTGAAAGCAAATGAAAATGAATAAATATGTATGTTTGAATGAATAGGCTTGGTTAAGCCGTGTTAAGTAAAGGCAGTGAGGCCTTGGAAAACAACTTAGCTAGAATGAAATTCCAGGGTTGTGTAGAAGGAGTTGGACAAGGGAAGAGTTCCTTTAATCCTTCCTTGTTTTTTATTGTATTTATTTGGTATGAGAGACTGATTTATTGATGTAGAAAGAAATTGGAGTTCTTGGGAAAGAAACTTACCAGTGATGGAGAGGATGAATACAAGAAGGTTGTTGTTGAAATTTTTTGAAGGGACTTTAAAAGTCTCCATAAAGCACCACTGATGAGGTAATATCATAGAGGGTGCTAGCAACCAGAACATGTATAAAATAACTCATGCTCATATGACATGGGAATGGAAAGGGATTTGGTAAGAATACCTTCTGAGAAGATTTCATTATCTTAACGATATGCAATTAATTTTGAGTGGTTTTTGTATGCCATTGCTACCCAAGAAGGGTAAGATTCAGGAAAGTAGAATCTGAATAATAAAGAGAGGAAATCTATGTCAGTCGAGGATGAATTAGAATCCTTGCAAGAAAATTCATGAATAAGTAGTGTCATGGGTACATTAACCAATCAAGGGTGATTGGGAACAAAAGTGCTCATAGGCAGCACATTGAATTGAATGCATTGAGGAAATGCATGTTTTCACAAGAGGGAAAACCGTAGATTTCCCATTAAGGAAGGAGGGCCTTCCAACACTCTACCTAAATTGAAAAGGTGTTAAATAAAGGAAGTGGGTGGCCATGAGTATTGGCACAACTGTTTACCAGTAAGTGTTTAGATGCAACCATATGCAACTTGGGTTTCATATTATAATATGTTAAATTAAGGACATGATCAATTTGTAGTAGGAAGTGGAGTCATGTTGTAATAATGAACGAGAATGAATAAGCCTTATGGTGAAGAGGTTGGTTGAGCTCCAACACATCATGGCAAAGTGCTTGTCATAAAATGTGGAAAACTTGAAATCAATGCAAGGGTGCATTGGGTATGAATGTGGCCATGAACATTGGCACATTGATTAAATTCATTTGATATTTGAATTACATTTGGAAAATTTGGCATGCTAAAATGATGCATGCATAAATAATGATATTTCCTTTTTCTCTATACCATTGAATAGATGAAAATGATTTGACTTTTATTATGCACAAATTTGAAGATATAATGTGCATGAGAACTAACAACTTGTTTTGATATGTGGAGGTGGAGTTGCAGGAAGAAGGGTTTTGGATATGGTAGTAGAAGTAAGCCCATAAGGAAGAACAATGTCTGTTGAGACAAACCTCTATGGGAAGGAAAATCTCATACTTGTTAATCTAGTTCCCATGTGGAACATATCTTAAAATAAAATGTGAAATTTGGAAATATGTGGGTGATAGATTTGCAAGAAAATTATGAATTGGAATTGATGATAACATATCATAATTTATATATACATGTGATACAGGTGAGACAAAAATGATCTCTCTAGGGAGGACAGATGAAGGTTGTCAAAGCTGGAAAGCATGAAAAATGCTATTGTTGAGACATGAGAACCTTGTGATAAGTCATGATCTCCCTAGAATATGTTGCGTTGTGGTAACACAAGCCGAAGGGATGCCTCGACAGAGTGAGTCAAAGGGATGCCTCGACTGTAAGACTCGATGAAGTCTCTAGAACTCTTCTTGTGTGAGAAATCCTTGGCAAGGAAATATGGATCGCCTGAGGGACTGTATAGCAAAGAAGGGGATGCCTGAGCCTGGGCCCGGAGGGTGAGTGACCGCAAGGAAGAGGAGACTTTGGTAATTCTTGTAAACTATTGATTGGAATCATGCACACAATGGGTATGTCAAGGAGAACAATGAGCCAAGTTAACGAGACAGCCATAAGGATGCAAATCCATGAACTGCACAAATAAGTATTGTGCTAGATTATGAAAATTTCCTCTTAAATTTTGAATAGTAATAAAATGGTTATGCACAAAATTGTGAATTGACATGCTTGTTGTTAGAAATGTTGTAGGCATACGATGAATGTCGAGGATATGGAAAAGGACCAGACTATGAGGGAAAATAATAAGTTAATGTTGAAGCAACTAAATGACAAAGGCATGACAGGTGTTACTGAGAAATAACACCGAGGATGGTGTTCCTTTGAAAGGGGAGGGGATTGTAACACCCATGTTTCCCCCAACTTGTAATTAATCATTACTTATGGTTACCATGCCATGGAATTTGAAAAATGTAAATGTATTATTGTTTATATTTCCAACAACTGACTGTGGGGGTGAAGCCTTGAAGTATTGGCCATGATACCACTAGAGGAAAGAGTGAGGAAACATGTAGAGATGATTCATCATGCCAAGATGACCCAATCCTCTTTGTTGAAATATTTGATCTAGAATAATAAGCCTCATCTTGATCCCAAGGAAAAATCAGTTAATGAAAAAAGGAAGACAACCAACTACCCTAATGAATGGAAGCATGGAGGGCCTGGCTAAGAAGACAACAAATTGTCAGCCCGAAGTACCACAAAGTGTAGTCTCCTGCAGGCCCATATTGACCTGAGTTCCTTCTGGAAGAAGGAATAGGATAGGTCCAAAACCTTCTTGGGGGTGGATAAAAACACCTGAGAATAAGAAGAGACACAGGAATGGGTCTAAGGATCATTCAAAAAAAAGAAGAGCACATGGGGCTCTCTAGTTCAGAAGAAGAAATGAAAAATTAAGTTGTTATGGTTATAGGAGAGACTGGACAGTGTTTTCTAGTCACGATGGTAAACAGAGCTGCGTGATTGAGTGAGAAATTATGATAGGGTCCCTTGCTTGGTGGAAAGAAAACTAGACTGCTAGCTTCCCGTGGGAAAAAGGAGAGTGACCTCTATGATTTTGCAGAAGAATCCAGGAAAAGAGAGAACTCCCTGATGGTATCATGGCTTGGCATGAGGGTGGCCAGAGTGAAAAGAGTGAATGCCTCTGAGCCTGCGGTTGGGTGGAAAGGTGAAAACCCACAGTCAGTTTGGTATCTCTAACTTACAATACAGACAAGTATTTCACATATTCTATGTAATTGAATTGAAATGTGTGATTGGACGTATGTGATTGTGTTAGAGATGTGCATTCCAGGATTAATGGTAAAAATAGTGACTTTGATGGCCTCGTGGCCCGGTAAGTGTGAAGTAGAATTTGAATATCACATTCTGTTTAATTATGTTTAGAAAAGGAGGATTGTTATTAATGGCCCTTAAATGAATTTGTGGTAGACAATGAGTGACCCATGTCTAAATATATATATGTGCTAATCCTCCAAAAGACTGTCCAAGGATAAAATCCATGAATACAGAGTCGAGATGAACTCTGCAGGACTGTTCTGAACTCGCCCATCCCTCAAAATTGCTTTTCCTATTATAGAATTTGAGTCCTGTAAATGGAAGGCGCTTCCTTCAAACAATTCTTCCAAGTAACCGCGAGTTCGAGCCCACGAACTTAACCAAATATTGGGTAATATTTAAGAGTGTAGCCCTCTGGGGCTTGTCAAAGTTCCATATGACCAAGGTCTTGGAACCCTGTGCTACGCTCAAAGGGAGCTAAGCCTTCTGAGCTTTGGGACTTCTAGGTCCATAGCTCCAGGATGTTAGAAATTCACAACACTCTAATCATGTCGAAGGAAATGTGCTGACATGGTTACTAGAGAGTTTGATCGACAACTTGCAGTTTATTATCTGCTATCGTAGGATATGCCTTATCATTAAACCTTGACCAAGTTTTTAGCCACGAAGTAACGTGAGCCGTCAATCTAAGAACTTTCAGGATCTTTCCTGGCCACTGGATATACGCTACGATCAAATTTGGCATTGACCCACTCCGGGAGTAAAAAGGTGTCAAATGGCTAGAATCCCCGAATGTCAAAATTGTGAAGTATCGAGACTTGTAGATATAAGGATCCTTCAGGTGCCTTTTTGATCGTTATATCAAGCATAGTGGAAGGATATGGTAAGCGGTACCATCAACCAACAACAAGCAGTCATCCTTTCCTTATGACCTCTTCGGTAGGTAACCCTTCAGAGAATTATTGGATTAAGGAGTGTAAGGGACGTGAAGTCCCGAAATCCTAGAGTAGTGAAATCCTGCCAATTGTTAGATCGGGGAGGGGGGGAGAATTAGGGAGTGATGTGAGTCGTTTATTTAAGGGTATATTGGGATCCTTTCTCAATCGTCTGATAAACTAGTAGAAGGACAACGTAAGTACTTGGGAAAATTCTTACTTCGGGAGTCCAAAACTTCAGAACTCCGAGACTTCAGGGCTCTAGGATATTTGACATGTTGGTGCACAGACCAAACATTGAAGGCCAAAGTACATGGCAGGAGTTCTAGAACTTCAGAACTCCAGGACTCTGAAAAAAAATCACGGATGTAGGAAGGTGGTTTAAACACCGAAGTGTCGAAGTTTCCCAAGTTGAAGTGTCCAACTCCAATTGGATGAGGCCACATACGTTATGGGGATGTGGCGTGCCTGGATGTTTCCACATGGAATCATGGGATTTCTCATGAGTTAAGTGTGGTACCCCCCCTTTTCAATTTTAAGCTATGTGTTAAGAATGACTAAATCATAGTTGTTATATCCAAGGGTGGATAGAATATCCACCATATATTCTAGAGTGGAAAGAGTCTTTCGGACTTCAAAGATCTTGGGAAGTTTGTAGATCTGTACCAGAATATTGAAGGGGTTGAAGGCTTGTTACTCACGAAGGTCCAAGAGATATCCCTTGCAACCACCCCTCCAGTGGCCATGTCATCACTAGAGGATGATGACCGATGTTGTGTTAGTTCCAGGTAGGATGGTACAAATGAGATGAAGCCATGTGGGTGCCACATGGCCTTTGACCAATGATACCCAGAGAAGTTTAGGGAGCCATAAATTTCGACTCAAAACTTGGTTTTGGATGAGTTTATAGTCATTGGAAATCTCTCAGAGAGAAAAAGGAAATGACACCCTTATTCAAGGAACTCAAAGAAGTTGTAGGAAGGAAAAAAATTATACCCCATCCCTTAAAAGGTTACTTAGGGGTCGTGTGTGTGAAAACTATATTGATGATATATGGTATCAAAGAGAATTCTAAAGGCAGTTCATTGTGAAGTCAGTTCGATGGGAACTTTTTCAGACTTGGTGAACCGTTCAGTGGAGAGAATTGGTTCATCATAGAATTTGCATCAAACTTATGACAGAGGTTTGGTTGAAAGTGCGGTGGAAGGTTGGTCTAGGTGAACTCCTTGTATGGACCAAGAGTAGAATTTTGTGATGAAACAAAGCACTTGGATAGGGTGGGTGATCGCAAAACTTATCGAAGAGTTCATCGCATAAGTTGTCGTAGACTTGATCGCAGAGGAAAACTTGGTTGGTTTGATTTGTGATGAAATTCAATGTCGGACCTGTTGTGCACAGCTTGGAGAGACCAAGAATAGAGTTCATTGGGTGATCTGAGCTCTTGGTTAAGGCATATGAATGCAACATTTGTCACATGAATTGTCACAGATCTAACTACAGAATTGATCACAGAAGGGAAACACGGAAGGTGATCAAAAAAGTGATATTGAAGGGAGAAATTATGGGTTGTAGCAAGGTGAATCACTTAGGTACATTGAACGAAATGTGGAGACCTAGAACATATCCGCTACAGGAAATTGGTTGGGCACATTTCCATCATGATGTCTTTGTGTCATGCATCGTCGAGAACAACAATTGAGTTGACCTGGGTTATTGGATGAGTGGGTTGACCATAGCCTTCAGATGAGGTAGCTCTTTGTAGAGTTACAACAATCAGTTAGTAGTAGTATGACTTGACAGTTGGGAGGTGGATGCATGGTACCTTGAAGCAGAAGCAATCAAGGTGTAGAGATGGAAATACATTAGAGATGAGATCAATCAGTGGCATGTGAAGTTTTGGACTTAGAATGATTTTTGAAGTGGACGGGTGGACTCATCCTTGTATTGTAGTGAAGGTATTGCAGGTTTGTGGAGTTACAGATGGCGATTGAAGGGAGTTCATGTGGAGAGTCAGTTGCTTGGGAGAGTGAAGGTCCAAGACAATAGACTTAGAACATGGTTGCAGGGAAGGATGTCGTTGGAAAGGTATGGGTTGTTTCAAGTTCTTTCATTTCCTAAGTGTTGTAGTGAGTTCTTTGACGGTAAGTCGAATGACTTGGTGATTCAAATGCATTTTGTTTCCATGGTGAGAACCGACAAACTTGAGGGTGACTCAAGTGGTGTAGATTCAAAGAAGCCATGTAGCAGCAATTGGGACACCTTGATGGGATGAATGTGCGGAGAGCTTGGGGAAACCTACTTGGACAAGTCATGTGGTGGAATTAGGAAGATTTGGATGCAATCATGGAGGTGGCTTGAGGAAGCTTCCTAACTCTTTGATGAGGCACTTTGGAAAACTCGTTATGGTGAAATGGACAATTAAGTCTTAATGTGTCGAGTTTGAGAGGATGGATGAGGCGTCTTGTTGTTTGGTGCCTTAGCTATATTTGTTGGGTCATGTAATGACTTGACATTCATGACAATAGTGCCAAATTTTGGATTCTTTTAGGTGGTGCAAGACAGTTTTTTCTAGGAGACAGATGGAGTTAGCAAAGGAGTCAACCAAGAATTGTTGGCAGTTAACTTGAATGGGAAGAACACTGACCAAGTAACATCGGTGGTGTTTTCTTGCATTTGGTATGGGACATTGGATGAGGCAGAGTGCACCTTGGTGACTTTCGGATGATTGTTCCATGAATCATAGATCTAGCGAGGGACGTTGGTTGGAGTCAACAATAGTATTGGTGTGAACATGCCTAAGGCATGGAAGTTATTTGAGGTGACATGTTATACTTGGAGCACTTTGGACAATTCATTGGGACGTTTGATGAGTGTAGGTGTGTTGGCCACACTCATCATAGACGTTGAGTTGTGGAGAGGTGACTTGATGAAAGGAGACGAGTTGAGGATTTTCCATCATTTAGAGGATTGTGCAGACAAGAAAATTGCAACATGAAGAGATTACTTGGACATGGGCGTTTCTCTTGATTTAGGGAAACATGGTTGAGGGTGAATCCTAACCATTCCAAGGCATAGAGAAGTAGACCCAACAACATGACCATGTGATGAAGTAGTTGGGAAAAGGCAGTCTGGACGCATAATTATTGGTGCAGATTGGATAACTATGCCATGAGGTGGACAGTGGAGTCAAGTTTCCATAGAAGACATTGTTTCAAGGTGAGTTCATAGTGTAGCGAGGTAAGGGGTGACCTTTCCTTTATTTGAGGGTTGTGTGGATGGACTGAACTGCAAAAGGAAGTGACCAGTTTTTGAAAGAGGGTGTGCAGAATCAAGGGGTGTGACGGTTGAATGGGTCATTCAAAAAAGAGGTTAAGATTATAGATGTGCCAGTAGGTTCGAAGTACAACACTTAGACATTGTGGAATATCTCCTTGATGAAGTTTGGATAATGGCATCAATAGCGAGGCAAGGATGGAAGCTTATATTAGTCTTTGGAGTTGGATAGAGTGACAAAGATGTGACATAAAAGACTAAGTTCATGCATGGGGAGCCACATCTCAAGACTTTCACGTGATAGTTGGATTGATAACCCAACTAGTAAAAGACTTGAGACACACAATGTGTGGAGACATTGCAGAGTTGGTTGAAGTATGGGTGCAACAACAAGGTCACAAGAGTTCAACACTTAGAAATTTTTTGAAGTGAAATAGGAAGCATTTAGTTGTACTAAGCAATGACATCAGCAGTGGAACCGAACAACAACAAGGAAACAACATCACAGCGAGATGGTGCAACATAGTCGAGTGACTTTCATCCTTGGATTTGGATGAAGTGACCTCATTAACTCATGAAACAAATTATGTGAAGTTGGGTGCAGTACAATTTGGTTTGTGAAAACTTGGGGTTTCCACTTTGTAGGAAAACTTGAGTTTTCTACTTTGGCAGAATTTGGGGTTTCCAGTTGGCATGAAACTTGGATTTTCCAACAGACTTAGTTGCAGCGAAGGATTGATTTCAGGAAAAGACTTGGAGATCACAGATTTTGTGGATGTTGTCGGGGATGAAAACGACTTGAGGTGGGGGAGGATGTAAGGTCTTCAGCTAGATGGGCACAGAGACCATCACCCAAGTTCTCAAGAAGAAAAAACTTAAGGTTTCTCCAACATCCAAGTTGGGAAAGTGGGCACCTTGGGTGTGCAAATGTGTCAAGGGGATTTCTCAAGTATGAAGTGACCAAAAGATTGGGGTGCATCTGAATGAGGGGCACACCAAGGTTAAGCTCGTCGGTCCCAAGGGGCACGATGAATGATGAGTGCATGAGTTCGTTTGGGCGACTGGGTCCATGAAGAGGCATGACGATTCATTTAGGTGATTGATTCCATGAAGGGGCCTAATGATTCATTTGGACATGGGTTCGCAAAGGGGAGTGACACCCCCAAAGGATGTGATAGTTCATGATGGTGACCTTTCGATTCCCTATAAGAGAACAAGGGTGCACAACCAAGGAAGGAATATTTAGAGAACAAGGAGAGCAAGAAGAGCTTTGTGGTTCTAAGGAAAACGAAGAGGGTGAGCTCCCTCAAGGAGCCAAGTTGCTCCACTTGGGAGGACTTATTTCTCCTTGAGGTGGATTCGTTGGACAGAGTTGGGTGAAGTTATCTTGGGTTGATTTTGGTGAAGTCTAGAAATGCAGGTCTGTTGGAAGCATGTGTGAGGTAGAACCGAAATCTGTGAAGTCTGCGGAAATGAAGAGACAACAAGTCTACGGTTGAGGGAACATCTAAGGTGCACCGCAGGAGGTTGTGGAGACAGTTTCAACATAGAGTCTTGGTGACTAATTTGTGTATGAGTGTATCGGTGAGGTGAGATGAGTTGTTTGACTCCGTCGAAGTTGTAAATCGAGTCGACAATGCTCATGTTGTAACTATTCTGCAATAAAAAAGACTTAGTTGGGTGTTAGGCATAGTTTGTGTTTCCCGCACTATATCTATGTTTCTCTTGTTTGTTTTGTTGTTGTTCTCTTGGCTTCTCATGATTTTGGATGTATGCTTAAATATGACCAAGTGTTAAAGAAGTTAACAAATGTCTAAGTATAAAGGAGTTACACTAGAGTAGGAGTGTGACTCATTGGTAGTCTAGAATGGAATATGGGTATGCTCTAGGTGAAGAGGCACAATCCAGATGAAGTATCCTTGGTGTTGCCAAGCAACCAAGTGAGAAATGTCATGGTGTCGCACGCCCTCAAGAGGTGTACGATCGTAATGCACACTATGGGGACATAACATCAACCTTATTAAAATAGATATTCACAACACTGAATTGGGATTCAAATTTATAATCATCAATTGATAGTTATAAGTTTTGAATTTCAAATTGCTCCTTTCCACTAGTATATTTCTTTACATATATACTTGACTCTGGAATTAACAATTAATTCACTAAGTTGACGTAAATATAATTTTCCTAATTGAGTGGACAAATATCAATGATAATATCCTTTCTTTGAGTAGAGACTTTGAATTTTAATAGTCTCAAGCCCTGGGTTGAACTACCTATATTAGAAAACTTGCCTTCCTTCTCTTTATTAAAATCCATTTTTTCAAAATATCCCACACAAATTCATACTTATACCTCCTTATATGTCTTAAATAATGCCCTCAATTTGAAATTTAATTTACTTGACACATTTTATAATTTTTTATTTTATTATTTTTCACCAAAATTTGACTTGGATTTAAATAATGATTTTATTTGACTCGGATTTAAATAATGATTTTAGCCTCCACACTAGGTTGTACTTCTCACCTTTTTTCACTTAGACTTTTCATTTTTCTCTTGATTGGAACTAAGGGAATAATTTAATAACCATGAACCTTGAAATATATGTTTAATAATAATATTTGACCTTCTTAAGAATTTAATTAGAAATATGTTATCAGCTTTAATATTTCCACCTTTTATATCATTTTAATACTTAACCATTTACCAATATTTTTAAGTTATTCACTTTTCATTTACAACTTTTCACTTTACTTATGCCAACTATGAAATCTTTGTTTGACTTAATACTTCTTCAGTGCACTTTGAAAGCACTTCAACTTTTTTTTATCAAAGAGTTTGGCCACAAACATGTAAATTTTTATTACCATGGAAAAATTGAAAATTGACGATAGGTCAAGAACAACCAGTTTGAAACCAATTAAAGCGAACCAAGTGATTCACTTCATGATGTCAACAATCATGAATATAAAACCACATACAATACATTACAATAAATTATTATTATTTATTATTAATGAATATATTGTATAAGATTACTTGATTGAGAATGTAGAATAGATGTGTATAAATACACATAAGGTTTGTCAATTGGGTTTAGCTCAGGTGGTTGAGAGGAATGATTGTTTTCCTCCCCACCCAGGTTCAATTTTTCATGTGACATGTTGAGCTCTTAACGAATATATTATTGTAATGGCTTCAAAATTGATCATGTCCATCCATAATCCATGGTCAACTCCAAATATCAATAATTGAAACTATAGATCACATGTATGACCTAGGTAAAGTGGGTCATACACAAGAAGATGAGGAAGGTTGGGTGCTCCATGGAGTGGGTTTCCACGGAGTGAGAAAACACCTTGAGATGTAAATCATCAAAGGATATTTGTACCCTCATCTTACCCCAGAATTGAGGCATTATTTGTGAAAAAGAGTGACAATGAGCTAAGTCATCCACATGACTCTTTGTAGGTGAAGTAACTGGTAGATCAACAACAACAAAAAATTTATCAAGACCTAGAACATTATTATAATGGGCAATAATGAGTGTAACATAAATGCTAAATAGACTAGCATTTATTGAATTTAGAACATAATTGTGAATGTCAAAATCAAAAAAAAAGTCCATAATTATGATTTGCATTATAACATCGATGCCAACAATATAAGCAAGTAGAGGGATTCATGGAAAATGGAGGAGACATAACAAATTGAATAATGAGTCTTTATATCATTTAAAACAAGTAGCCCTGAGTCCCATAAGAACAATAATTATAGCCATTATAATTCATTTTACATATTAACATATAGACTCAAATAAATGGATAATGCATGATATTTAACAGAGTGCAGGCTAGGTATCAAATAATAAATGAGAAGGTAAGGGTTCAATGCCTAGGTCAAGATTACAACCATAAAACCATAACAACCATCATTGAATACATTGAGTGTACAACCCCTTTTAACAAGTGCATAAAGGCCCTTTTAACAAAGGCGCAATGACATAATCCACAACAACAAAGGTAAGCATCG
>ML778502.1:0-31679 GCA_009831015.1 Picea engelmannii | reverse complement strand
GACTCTGCTCTTTAAGCTGTTGAGCCGAATGAAAATTCTTGGTTGAAATTGGTCAGCCTCCATTTTGGTCCATAAGTTTATCTAGTTTTGCTGAGTTTATATTCCCTGAGTTTTTGAATGTATATTCTTTGATTCTTTAATCAGCTGTTATTGCTGAGTCGTTGAGTTTATATTCCCTGAGTTTTTGAATTTATATTCTTTGATTCTTTAATCAGCTGTTATTGCTGAGTCGTTTTGCTGAGTTTATATTCCTTGGGTTTTTGAATGTATATTCTTTGATTCTTTAATCAGCTGTGATTGCTGAGTTTCGAGTCAAGTTTTGCCAAACAGCTGAGTTTTATTCTCCACTTTGGGTTCTCAGAATCATTGCGAAGTCCATGTAGCTGCTATGAATGGTTGAAGATTGACGAGTGAAATAATCACAAGGCCAAAGGGATCCACTTAACACACAGAAATGATTCTGAAGTCTATGTAGTCGCTATGAATGGTTGGAGATTGACGAGTGAAATAATCACAAGGCCAAAGGGATCCACTTAACACACAGAAATGATTCTGAAGTCTATGTAGCCGCTATGAATGGTTGGAGATTGACGAGTGAAATAATCACACAAGGCCAAAGGGATCCACTTAACACACAGAACTATCAAACAATGGGATGAAAGGGCCCCTTTGGGCTCAGTTTGTTAACAGGAGTTCAAGATCATGCATTTCAACGCATGCTTGTACGGATAAGATCTTGAAGCAATGCGGGAAGACAGTGCACAGAAGAGGATAGACGGTTGAAACCCTCCAGGCTCGTGAATGGAGGTATCGACAAAACAACGAATATTCAGAGGCTTCTGGCACCACTGTCAGATTGGTGCTCTGTTGGGTTCTCCTTGTTATACAAGAACAAAACAAAATATTCCCTATTTTTGAATGTATATTCTTTGATTCTTTAATAAGCTGTTATTGCCAAAGTTTTGCCGAACGACTGAGTTGACTCTCCACTTTGATTTCTCAGAGTCATTGTGAAGTCCATGTAGCCGCTATGAATGGTTGAAGATTGACATAGTGAAATAATCCCAAGGCCAAAGGGATCCACTTAACACTGAGAACCATCAAGCAATGGGATGAAAGGGCCCCTTTGGGCTCAGTTTGTTAACAGGAGTTCAATATCATACATTCCAGCATGCTTGTACGGTAAGATCTCGAAAACAATGCGGAAAGGCAGTGAGTGCATAGCAGAGGGTTGAAGCCCTCCAGGCTCGTGAATATTCAGAGGGTTCTTGTCAGATGGGTGCTCTGCTCATGGGTTCTCCATTTTATACTATCACAAAAAAATTAGCATAGATGGCCAATTAAAGTAATGCAAGAGTTGCTGGAGTGTTCTATATTAGCACCAAAATGTTTTCCCATAAAAAAATAAATAAATAAGCAAGCAGCTTTTTCAACTTTATATAGAAAATAAAGTGCCTTGAGAATGTAAATCCAAAACCAATGTGCGTTAGGTGGTTGTAAACATGAAATTAAACAAATCCAAAACGAATGTGCGTTAGGTGGTTGTAAACATGAAATTAAACAAAGTGATATTAGGAAGGGTAAAGATCGTTTTAATCCTTCTAATCCTGATAAGTAATGGAGAGAGGGATAGGGACCTAGGAAAGTTATTCTTAACCATGAAAGTTTTTTTTTCCCTCAAGCATAACTATGAAAATTATTCATAATAAGGTTAACAAATTTTAAAATATAAAGTATACACATAGGGGGGAATTTGGGGGAAATAAGTCTTCGACCAAGGCCAAAAAATAACGGGTGTTACTCTCAATATACACACAAAATGATAATAATAATAATATTTGGTTGATGTATTGTACTAATGCTAGATGCTACTTGAAGGCACATGACCTCACTACTGTAGCCTTAGGGATGCTAGTATGAGATATTGACCTTCTTGTAAATACTATCTAGGATTCAACAACCTTTTCAGTCCCAAAGTATGATCAAAAACTACTTTTGATTGGCTAAGAGCTCATTTTCCTCGAACATAAGAAAACAAGTTAACTGCCCAAGACCTAAAGACATCTAGTAGGAGTGAAACTCTACACCCTTAAGAACCACTGACAAGTTATTTCAAGGGACCAAGTTTTGTCTGCACAGGATGGTGTAGTTGCATGTCAAGGCCTTGAGATTGTATCAATAGAGGCTAGGTTGGTAGCACTAAGTATTGTAGACATTTTCTTGCTTTGGAATACACACACACACACACAAGAGACTAATTCCACTAGGAATTTAGGGACTAAGTCTCATCAATCCCTCTTAGTTAAGAGGAAATTGTCCCTAATATTATGGATTATACAAGGTTTCCAGTGAAGAGCATCATTATTTGTAGGAGCTAGGTGTTGGTTGGATGTGCTAGTCAAAATATTGAGAGAAAAATGTTCACTGAAATGTGAGTTTATGCAATCACTGGTGTTCCACTATAGTGATTGGAAGAAAAAAATGTCCCCCCTATTGAAGAATTGAGTTGACCATAAATTGTTGAGGCACACATGCATAAGTGATAACCACCATATTCTTAGGGTGAGGTAAACCATGAATAGGGCGTCTTAGGAAGGATATAATGCTAGCTAGTTCATAGTTGAAGTGAGTGCAACATTGGATGAAGTCACATGAGTATTGGGTTGTTGATGTGGTGCTTGGAGGGGCACTTTCCTATTAAAGTATGAAACCTATGGAGGGTGTTGTTGTAGGTTAGTGTTGACCTCCTTTATGGTCAATGTGATTAGAATCACAAAGTCTTGTGCATTTGTTACTTTTGTTTCTATTGGCATGCTTGAGAATTTTTCTAAACTTAAAAACCTAACCTAAATCTCTCACGCTTATCTGTGATGACCCAATTCTAAAAGTTACTTCTCTTAATTACTCATAGGGAAACCAAGGGGTCCCATCACCTAGATTGCTCCAATTGTTCCAGAAGGTGTAACACTAATATGATTAGGGCATGGTGATATATGTAGTTTAGGGTGTGATGATAACCATGGATTAAGAAGTGAAGCTTGATTTTACATGCATCATGCAATTGGTTATATATACATGTTCTTTGTAATGAAATTATGATGATGATAAATGATTAATATTTTTGTGACATATGTATTGCATTCATGTGATGCCTATCTTTTCATCATGGTCATGATTACTTATTTGTCAATGACATACAATTTCATATTATGCCTTATATTATTGTTGGAGCATCTTGCCTATCTTTTCATCATGGTCAGTGATTACTTATTAGTCCTCGCCGAAGGCATAGATGGACTATAACGATCGATAATTCATTGACTTCATATTAGTTTGTCCTTTGACCACAAATATTTGCATAATATCTATTGTTGGAGCTAGGGAACTAAAAACTTTGATTTTTATATAATAAAAAATAACATATATGTCATGATCTGATTGGATAACAAAGTGGAGGTATTATTGCCGGCGTCAATATTCCCAATGTTTTATATGTTACCATATCCAATTTTTTTGATCATATACGATCTTTATGAGTTGTTATTAGTTCCCTGTTTTTTTCTTGAAATGTTTGGACATCCAAAGTTTTAAAGATAGATAGTCAGTTTTTTTATAAGTTTTGTCTTCTGAATAATTTTTTTTTACTTACATAGGTTATATTGTTCAAACTATTGTTACTAATTTTTTTATTTTTTTATTATTATAAAATAATATAATCAATGTTTTTTTTTGTACGTAACAGACCTGGCACATTGCATTCTTTCTTAAATGTTTACAGAGAAGTTATGACAGACTTAAATGTTTACCTAACAAGCTTCACAACCTTAAATGTTTACTTAGCAAACCTATTACAATACATTTTTTTTTCGTTTTTTTTATATATGCAATGTTCTCTGTAGTTAATGTGGGCAATATTGTTCTTCAACGACATTGCTGGTTCACTGGTTCATACTTACTTCTTGTATGTTCACTGATTTCTTATTTGCCTGTTGTTGTTGTTCTTGTTTGCTTGTTGGTCTTGTTGTAGTTTGCATGCTTGGGGTTCTACAACCGTGATTGGAACTTCCCTTTTGTCGTTCCCCATTGACGAGCGGGTTTGGGTGCCATGTTTATTTTCACTTGATGTTTGCAGTTTACAGGTGGGAAATTTGACTACTGGGGATGCCTGAGTCGAAATCCTCTTGTAGAACATCTTTGTAATATGATTTCCTTTTGCGATGTGTCACTGTTTCTGTGATGGAGGTAGGTTCTGTGTCGAACATTGGCCTTTAGACGGTCCTCCTAGCTTTGAATTTTACCTAACAAGTCTCACAACCTGAACTATTTGGTTAACAGATGTGTTGCAATACCTTTTCCTCCGAATTTTTTGATACAATCTTGTGTGCAGTGAATTTGGCCAATATTGTTCTTCACTGGCATTCCTGGTCAACTGGTTGGTGCTTTCTTTTTTGTTCGCTGGACGCTTCTTATTGTTGTTTGATTCAACTTTGCAGGGTTTGGGTCCGACTACTATAGTTGGGCCTTTTCGTGCTTCTTAACTGGGTTGTTATTTGTTGCTTGCTCTTGTTTGCTTAAGCTTTGTGATGTTGGGGTGTTGCATCTACAGTTGGATCTATTCTTACATTGTTTTGTAGTTGGCTCCCCAGAAAATACTATTAAGATAAAATAATATGCAAAATTTTGCAGTCGATGTAAATTGCATCTCCTACTGCTTCAACCAGTGCTTATCGGGCTCCAACTATATTTCATAGATGACGATGTTTTTCCCATGGTTAATGTCTTCCTATGGCTTCATAGTTATGAGAGTAAGTGTTGTTGTCTGAACGATAAAGTTCTTCTCTCCCTTTCTTTTTCCTATTGTAAATTTTCTCATTTTTACCTTTTGTTCTTCCGCTCTATTGTGCATTTCTGGTTCTATACTTTGCCACGTTTCTGTAGTCGTGGGTTCCCGGGGTGGCCAATTGACAAATCATCATCTCCATCTATATCTTCACATCACGAGTCCGGTCGACCACCATTCGTTTTCATATTTATCCAATTTCTTCTAAACTAGCTCGTTTTTCCCTTTTGTTCTTACCCTCTATTATGCGTTTCTGGTTCTATACTTTGTCACGTTTATGTGCTTGCGGGTTCCCAGTGTGGCAAACTGAAAAATCATCATCTCCATCTATATATTCACATCATGAGTCTGACCAACTGCCGTTCGTTTGCATACTTAGCCAATTTTATGAACGCGGGTTCGTGGATAGGTGCTATTGAACTATGGTAAATCGTGTTCGGGGTATACATCTTGCACCCAGAACTTCCGTACTTTACAATTCGACTTCGGACTCCTCGAACTTGCAACTCTGCCTCTACCTACGATGAGTCTGTCTGTCCGACCTACCTTTCCATACTTAGTCGAGTCTTCAAAGTTTCATGGGTTCACACATTCCCAGGTTCAGAAAAGTTTAAAAGCATTTTGTCGCTCCCCTCCATCCCCGCCACCTTCAGCCCTTCCCGATGCACATTAATTATACTTTTAAAAGTGACAACCAACCAGACAAGTTAAAAAAGATTGGCTATAATAGGCGGAAAGCTTGAGGAAATCTCCCATTAAAATGCATAAACAAACAAATATTATGGGATCTGATAATTTTTTTTGCTTGCATTTTGAATTTGCAAAAAGAAGAAGAAGGGTATTTTAGTTTTTTAAGGGTATCATCATAGTAACAGTGCAATATTGTACTACCACGTTGCCATCCATGATCGTGCCATCCACATAGGTCTTGACGTCATGTCCCTTTTTAATACTATGCATATGTTACGGGTTGTCATATTTGAGAATCTACTCGGATATGGGAATGTTATTACGTGCTATTATTCACTATTCATCACACATATTCGAAAATATTCGCATTTTGAATTTGCAAAAAAAACTATTGGCTATTTAAGTTTTTTAAAGGCATCATCATAGTAACAATGCAATACTATACTACCACGCTGCCATCCGCGAACGTGTCATCCACATAGGTCTTGACGTCATGTCCCTCTTTAATACTGTGCATATGTTATAGGTTGTCATATTTGAGAATTTGCTCAGATATGGGAATGTTATTATGTGTTATTAGTCACTATTCAGCACACATATTCGAAAAGATTGGCATTAATAAGTGAAAAGATCGAGGGCATCTTCTATTAAGATGAATTAAACCAAAATCTACGGAAGATTATACTGTCATCCTCCAACGTTGATTTTAAATACTTATTCCCATTTCTCTCTATCATCAAAGAGTTGGGATTTAGGGTGCCTTCGTTCTAATGTTCCTGATCATGGACATGTAAGACACCTTAGAGATGCCATTGAGGCCCAATTGAATGAAGAGATAATTGTTTTATGTGATGTGAGATTTGAGCCAAAAAAAAACTCTGTTAGCCAAGAGAAACTCAAGCAGGAAAAAAAAACAAAAAACGAGTATCTTCTGATTGGTGTTCTCCTTGTATTCCATGTTTTGGTTGGTTGAAAGGCCTTCCTGGAGATTTGTTTGTTGATCTTCTTTGTTTTCTTACTGGGAGTTGGAAGGGATTTTCAGGTCACCTGCAAAATGCTCCTTTGTTAAAGTATATAGTTTCTTCCAACAACACAGATTTGACAAGTGTATCAAATTCTGCAGAGCAGACAAGAATTTGTCTTCCGTCAGAGGAGTCGCACTTACCGTGGCTTGCAAAATGGTCTGTAATATTCAGAAATGATGCAAAATATTACTCCATTCACGAATGTATTCAGAAGGAAATTATACATTTGGATCCTCGCCAGTAAGAAAAACTGTATGGGTGGTTAAAACGACATACTAAAATTACAGAAGTTTCTATTACAAAGTTTGTTGAGTTACTTCTGGGTGTGGTAACAGACTTGACAGAAAGCCATATTCTTTGTCAAAGTTTGTTCACTATCCTATGGATGTAGTTACAGACTCCACATACAATCAATTTTCTATCGCCACTGCACTTTTTTTATTTTACTACTCCCATGCATATGATTGCATTTGGGTCGATGGGTTGCGCCTATTTACACAAATATTCCCATATCCTACTTGAAGGTGGGTATATAACCAAGGAATGATGGTGTCAAAACTTTCTAATCCCTGCATCGACATGTAACTGGAAAAATTTAATGGGAAGGAATTATGGATTATGGACTTCGCAATTACTTTATACTACCACCTTTTGCAAGAAGTTTCGCATGTTCAAGTAATGCTTTGGTTTCTGAAAATCACCTTTTACTACCACCTTCATGTAATCATTTTATTTCATTCTTTAGAAGAGACATTAATGTAGTGGTGTGTTTTCAGATCTATTTCCAACTAATGTCAATCTTCCTGCTGTTTCCCTTGCTTTGGATAAGGAAAATACATTTCTTCTGTTGCAGTTGATGTGATATTTGAAAAAAAAAATGTTCAAACCATACAATTTCTTATTTTTAAAAATATAGAACAATGTATTTTTTTAACAAACCACTGTTCAAAAATTTTTAGGCATTGTTTGGGATTCACGTCCTTCAAGGATGCTAATTAATCACTAAATTAATATTGTTTGTGCCAATGCAATTGAGCCGTTGTCCACTATGTCAATTGCATTAACACTGAAATATCAGATAATAGATGTCTGACATGTACCTAATGTCAAGGTCATTATCGCACAGGACACCCAATGTCCAAAGATTTATGGACTCAAAGCAACATTGCAGATTTCGTGAGAAAGCAACACTAAAGACAATGTTTTTTGCAGGTCTGACAATCTTGCAGTTTAAGTTCTTTGACAATGACAACCCTTCTTGTTCACCGCATTTTCACACTACAGTCAGTAACATTGTTCCCATCGCCACCACCAATGTCAATGTCCAAAGTTGAAGCTATCTGGAGCCTGGGGTCACTGCCTATGTGGATGCTTGGAGGTGAAACTGTCTGGAACCTGGGATCACAACTTCTTACACTTGACATTTGTATTAGTAGTGATCAAACGTTGGTTATATGTCCAGTCTGTTACTGCATCGAGAGGTCGCTCAACACTATTTGACATAGAAACTGGCTGTCTGTCAATTCTGTTACAACTTTGGCATAAAACGTTCTGTAATTTTAGAATGTTGATTCAAACATGCTTACAATTTCTCATGTTCGTTGGTATCCAATTTTATAGTTTCCTTCTGAGTGTATTCGGGCATGGAGTAATATTTGGCGTCACTTCCGAACATTCCAGACCTTTTTGTGGGCCACCATGTTTGCCACCCCTACGACGAAATATATATTATGATGCGATCTACAACATTTGATACACTTGCTAGACCTGTGTTGCTGGAAGAAGTTATGTACGTCAACAGAGGAACATTTTGCAGTTGTCTTGGATGTCCCTTCTAATTTACTAATAAAACAAATAAGTTCAACATACAAATCTTCAGGCAAGCTTTTCAACCAAACAGATGATCAAACACATGGAGAATAGCAGTCACAACATACTTGAATTTCTTTTTGTCTCAGCTTTTGTTGCCTAAGAAGATTTGTTTCCCCCAAATATGACATCACATAAAATGAATCACTCGACTTTGAATTGGGCCTGAATCACATTTCTAAGTTGTCTCGGATGTGAATGGCCAGGAACATTACAAGGAAGGCACCTTAAACCCCAAGTTTTCGACGACAGAGGGAAATTAACACTTAACAAAGAATTGAATGTTGAATAACCAACCAATGTAGGTAGGCCATATCTAAAAGAGACAAGCTATTCAAAAATCTAGGATAGATCTAGTTGGCAGCACCAATGAAGTCCAAGACCCGAAATTGATATTCAACATTTGATCGTCAAGAAGACTGCCCACAAGCTTCAATATTGTACATATTTTTTTTGGTCGGCGGCAAGCCAAATCATAGTCATTGTGGAAAATAATGTCAGTTGTATTTTGTAACCCATCTTATTTGAATATAGAATATTTGCAATTTTTTTTAATGGTGTTTTCCAATCTCTGGTATTGCTTTTCATTTTATTTAGTACCTTTTTTTTGTGTGTCGTTAAACATGGATGACAAGCTTTTCTTTCAGTTGCCCAGTACTTCGATTTAAATAAAGGCCACTCTGTTCGTTACTTACATTTTACATGGACGAATAACTTGTCATAGGCCATACTTATGTGGTGCCTGTCCTATACTTAAAGAAATAAATTGGAGGACCCGTCCTGCGTTCATTCTTTGGGTCTCGTAAATAAAACTAATTAATGACTATTACAACAAGGCAACTCAAGTGTCGACGTCATGTTCCGGTTCAACATCTTGCATATATTGAAGCTTATTCTACTTGATAATATCCGTGCATATACAAAAAAATGTTGAGTCATATATATATATAAACGAATTTGCGAACCGAGCAACATCCTGCAAATTGGAAGATGATTTACATTTGAACCAGAAATAATCTATTAATATATACTAATATGAAAACTGTTGGAATAAATACAAAAAATTTCTCTTGGCCAAAACTTAGTCAATTATCTGGCCATCAGGTCCCGGGTTTGCGGTATCCAACACCTATGTCTCATGTTCCATCATATACATCTTGTAGCCAAAGAACTTCTGTGATTTGCAATTTATGATTTTACTAGTGAGAACTCACCAGGGGTTTGAAAAGATTGCCATTAATAAAGGAACAATAGATTTTATTCTGTGAGATAGTTAGCCCTTTTCCCCTTTTCTTCTTCCCATCTATTATCTCTTTCTGGTTATATACTTAGTCGATTTTCTATGATTACGGGTTCCATGGTTGGCGGGATGACATATCTTCATCTCCATCTATATCCTCACATGACGAATCCGATCGACCGTTGTTCCTTTCCATACTTAGCCAATTTTATGGCTGCGGTTGTCGGGTTGGCGCTTTCGAACTCTGTTGCTTCTTGTTCCATTATATACATCTTGCACTCAAAACTTCCATGATTTCAATGAAATTTGCGAACCGAACAACATCCTACAAATTGGGAGATGATTTACATTTGAACCAGAAATAATATATTAATATGAATACTATTGGAATAAATATAAAAAATTTCTCTTCCCCAATACTTATCTAATTATCTCGATACTAGGTATTGGGTTTGTGGTATCCAACACTTATGTTCCCTGTTCCATCATATACATTTTGTATCCAAAGAACTTTCGTGATCTGCATTTTATGCTTTTACTACTGATAACTCACAAGGGGTTCGAAAAGAATGGCATTAATAAACGAAAAGTAGATTTTCTACTATGAGATACTTAACCCTTTTCCCCTTTTCTTCTTCCAGTTCATTATCGATTTCTGGTTATATACTTAGTCACCTTTCTATGATCGCGGGTTCCAAGGTTGGTGGGATGACATATATTCATCTCCATCTATATCCTCACATGACGAATCCGATCGACCGTTGTTCCTTTCCATACTTGGCCAGTTTTATGGCCGCGGTTGCCGGGTTGGCGCTTACGAACCTGGCTGCTTCTTCTTCAGTGATATACATCTTGCACTCAAAACTTTCATGATCTACAATTCCACTGTGGACTCCTCAAACCCACAAGCTTCACTCTACGAGGGTTCACAAATGTCTCAAAGTATCTTTCGATGCCTTCCATCCCCACTAACTTTGCATCCTTCCTAATATACACTAACTATGCTCTTACTAGTGACAACTGAACACACTGGTATGAATGAATTGGCACCCAGACCTCCACCATATACAATTTGACTACCGGAATCCGACATCGTCCCCTCTTTCGTGTTACACATTATACATTCAAATGTTCCGAGCTATGCAATTTGACCGTCGGGGCCTCACATTTTCTGGGGATACCTTGTCACCCTATTTTGGATCCTCGCGTTGGCGGGTTCATGAAATCTCCAACTCCTAGTCACTGTTTCCTGTTCTTCCCATCCTCGTAATTCTTTCCAAATATGCAACACCAAAGGTTTAATACTAAAATGGCATCATGCAATAACCGTAAAGATCGTCATTAATAAGAAAAAGTCTCGAGGACCAACCATCCCTACAGAACTTGTCCAGGCCAGCATTTCCCTATTCCATACTCGAACACTTTTTCGATTGCGGGTTCCTGTATTGATGGCCTCAAAATTGTGTTTCGAATCTTCCGCAACTTGCAAACAGTGCCTGGAGTTCCGCGATATACAATTTGTCCACTAGAATGCCCCGTCATGAGCCCAACCATCCGTCGTTTTTTTCCCTTTCTATTGCTTATGGATTTCAATGAAATTTGCGAACCGAACAAGATCTTGCAAATTGGAAGATGATTTACATTTGGACCAAAAATAATCTATTAATATATATTGGAATAAATATAAACACTTTCTCTTTTAATTTTTCCTCTTTTTCCCCCCTCTATTATCCCTTTGTGGTTCTATATTTAGTCGCATCTATATTATCACGGCCTCATGGATTCTCAAATTGGCAACTCTTTATCTATATCTTGACACCATGAGCTCGACCGACTGCAGTCTCTTTCAATACTTAGCCAATTATCTGTTCACCGGGTCCCGGGTTTGCAGTATCCAACACTTATGTCCCCTGTTCCTTCATATACATCTTGCACTCAAAGAACTTCTGTGATCTGCAATTTATGCTTTTACTAGTGAGAACTCACCAGGGGTTTGAAAAGATTGGCATTAATAAACGAATAGTAGATGTTCTTTTATGAGATACTTAGTCATTTTTCCCTTTTCTTCTTCCCGTGTATTATCGCTTTCTAGTTATATACTTAGTCGCCTTTCTATTCTCGTGGGTTCCAGCGTTGGCATATTGACATATCTTCATCTCCATCTATATCCTCACATGACGAATCCGATTGATCGCTCTTTCTTTCCATACTTAGCCAATTTTATGGCCGTGGTTGCCGGGTTGGCGCTTTCGAACTTTGTTGCTTCTTGTTCTGTGATATACGTCTTGCACTCAAAACTTTCGTGATCTACAATTCCATCGTAGACTGCCTTCCATCCCCACTAACTTTTCGTCCTTTGTAATATACATTAATTATTCTCTTACTATGACAACTAAACACACTCATACAAAAAAATTGGCACCTGGTCCTCTGTTATATACAAATTGACTACTGTTTAGTCTCCTTTCTATGATTGCGGGTTCTAGCATTGGAAGGATGACATATCTTCATCTCCATCTATATATTCCCATGACGAATTCGATTGACCGCTGTTCCTTTCCATACTTATCCAATTTTATGGCCGTGGTTGTCGGGTTGGCGCTTTCGAACTCTACTGCTTCTTGTTCCGTGATATACATCTTGCACTCAAAACTTATGTGATCTACAATTCCACTATGAACTCTTCGAACTCCCAAGCTTCACTCTACCACAATTCAAAAATGTTTTGAAGTATCTGTCGCTACCTTCCATCCCCAATAACCTCCCATCCTTCCTAATATACATTAATTATGCTCTTACTAGGACACTTGAACACACTGGTACGAAACAATTGGCACTCGGTCCTTTGCTATATACAAATTGACTACTGTTTAGTCACCTTTCTATGATCATGGGTTCCAGCATTGGCAGGATGACATATCTTCATCTCCATCTCTATCTTCACATGATGAACTCGACCAACCATTGTTCCTTTCCATACTTAGCCAATTTTATGGCCGCGGTTTCCAGGTTGGCACTTTCGAACTCTCCTGCTTCTTGTTCTGTGATATACATCTTGCACTCAAAACTTCTGTGATATACAATTTCACCGCGGAATCCTCGAACTCACAAGCTTCACTCTACCATGGTTCACAAATGTTTCAAATTATCTATTGCTGCCTTTAATCCCCACTAACTTATCGTCCTTCCTAATATACATTAATTATGCTCTTACTAGTGACAACTGAACACACTGGTACAAAACAATTGGCACCCGGTCCTCTGCTATATACAAATTGACTAATGGATTTTGACATCGTCCCCTCTTCCTTGTTACAGATTATGCATTCAAATGTTCTGAGTGATACAATTTGATCATCGGGGCCTCACGTTTTCTGGGGGGACCTTGTCACTCTATTTTGGATCCTCGTGTTGGTGGATTGACGAAATATCCAATTCCTAGTCACTGTTTCATGTTCCATCCATCCTCGTACTTCTTTCCAAATATTCAACAACAAAGGTTTAATACTAAAACGCCATCATGCAACAACTGTAAGAATCATCATTAATAAGCAGAAGTATCGAGGTCTAACCATCCCTATGAACTTGTCAAGAAACATGCAAATAAGATCTTGCCAGCTAATGGCAAAGCTATTACAAATTTCAATATATTAGTGAAAACAAGTCTAGGCCAACGTTTCCCTATTCCATACTTGGACACTTTTACGATTGCGGGTTCCCGGATTGACGGCCTCAAAATTGTGTTTGGAATCTTCCACAACTTGCAAACAATGCCCGGAGTTCCATGATATACAATTTGTCCGCTGGAATGCCCCGTCACAAGCCCAGCCGTGCACTATACCTTTCAATACCTAGCCCCAAGTTGGATGTATCTCCATGACATTGTACATTTACTGTGTATCGAGTCCGCCCTTCCATTTTTTTGATTGCGGGTTCCTAGGTTGGCGGCCTCAGGATTGTGTTTCCAATGTTCCATGACTAGAAAATAGTACCCAGAGTTCCGCGATATACAATTTGTCCGCAGGAATGCATCATCATGCCCTCTTCCATGTTACACATTCTGCGGTCAACACTCCCGAGAGATACAATTTGACCCTCAATCCCTCACCTATGCTGGTTGTATCTTGTAGCCCTATTTCAAAGTGTAACCAACCAATTTCTATAATTATCCATTCCTTACTTGTTGTTTCTTGCCCTCGCCACCTTCCCACTTCTCTTTGGAAATGAAATTGGCAAGATTTAATGCTAACACTTCATTGTGCATGAAATTTAAACATGTCATTAATGATCGAAAGGGTATGCCGTATACATATTGACCGTCAGACTCCCATATCATCCCCTCTTCCATGGTACACATTTTTCATTCAAGTTCCGAGACATACAATTTGATCTTCGGGAAGTCACGTCTCCTGGGGAGCCATTGTCACCCTAATTCTAAAGCCCGTCCGACGGCTTTCCACACTTGCCTATTTCATGGAATCTCTTTTGTGGTTCCTCGGGTTGGCGGGTTCACAAAATCTCCAATTCTTAGGCACTATTTACTGTGCCCGACCAAGGTTTAATGCTACTAGTTCATCATGCAACAACCATACAGAGCGCCATTAAAAATAAAAAACATCGACGAGACAATGAAATTTAATTAAATCTCGACTCCCCGAATTTAAATTGATTTATCTTCTCTTATTTTCTCTTTTCTACCTAGACACATGCAGAAAATATCTTGCCACGCAATGCAATATATATTACAAGTTTCAATATATTACCTCCATTGTTCTGTGTCCTACAAACATTACCCGGACTTCTGCGATATACAAATTTCCCTCTGGACTGTCCTATCATACCCTCTTCAGTGTTATGCGTAGTTTTACCTTGAAACCCTATTTTGAAGCTCATCCGACTGCTTTCGATAATTAGACACTCCTTAACTTCTCTTTCCCATCCCCACGACCTTCGTACTTCTTTCTTAATATGCAATTAGTAACCTTTCATGCTAACAGCTCACCATGCAGGAACCATCAACATTGTCATTAATGAGTGAAACGTTCGAGGAGATGTCCCATTAATACGCATTAAACCAAGATCTGCTGAGAGTTATATTGTCCCTTCCGATTGTTCATCTCAAACACAGGTCATCGAGTTGGCTCGTTCAAGAAATATCCAATGCTTAATAGCTCATTGTCGTATCCGCCATGTTTTCACTTCTATGTGTGCAATTACTAGTCTCTAATGCTAACAGTGCATCATGCAACAACCGTCGAAATTGTCATTAATGAGCAAAAGTCTTGAGGAGATCTTCGTTTCACACGCATTGTACCAAGATTTTCACAACGTTATATTATCCCTTCCAACTCTTCATTTCAATCATCGTCTAGAGCAAACAAACGTTCTTGTAAACTTATGGAAGCAGGTCGACAATAATTTTGTGGAGATATAGTGAATATCTTCGGACGTCAGGACCATAATTTCCATTGATCCAGGGCATACTCTTACTATTCATCCCATTCCACCCAAAATGAAGTGATTTGGACCTCTGGAATTACTTGTGCAGGCTGTGCCCCTGAGGTTTTTGACTGTAAGGAGGTGGTCTCTTGGTGTGTCGAAAAATACATTTCAAGCCAAATAATTATTCCACTATGCGACCATTCTCCTGTTTCTTTGTCACCTCAGGTCTTCCGCAAGATGTTAAAATTTCCAGAGCCACCATTGAATTTCAAAGGACAAGAATGCAAGCAGTTCCTAGAAAAACATGACAATGGGTTGGACATCTTAGTCGAGTTCCACGAAGACTCGACAACATTTCCTGAAGATACCACAAAGTTGTAGGTAAGTTCCTTTAGAAATCCATTCTGGGAAATTGCTTGGTTGTTTACAAGAATAACGGGACAGGAATTCACGACAAGCATTTCCCGTATAGTTATTTATATTTTGTACTTCACAATCAAGGAAAAGTTCATTTTCGATTGTGGGAAGCTAATTTCCATTGAAATCTGTTCCCAGCTGTCACGATTCAAAGAATCAATTTTTTCTTATATGTCATCCTACTTGATTTTCGCAATAATGCATTTCTATCCATTTCCAAAGCTGTCTCTTTCCAAGAAAGTAAACTGTGGATTCGACCCAGTAACATTCTAGTACCAGGCCCCGTGGAGGCACAAGGCCTCCTATTGTTTTTATGAAGTTTTTAATGACTTTGTCTCAGTTTTCAAATATTTATTGTTAGGGAAGGATGCTCACCGAATGTCTGGCCAGGAAACCAAGTTTTTGAACAGGAAGGGGACACTTGAAAAAAAACAAAATCACGCTGTACTAATGGTCTTTGGCTCCAAGGAAAATCCTGCTTTCCTTCCATGCCACATCACAGAAAAGATGTTTGTTACAAAAATAACAAGGCAATACAACCACTGGTTTCATTTTTTCCATGACAAGAAAAAAAAACAGTTCATTCCTCTGCCCTGGGACTTCGTGTGCAGAAACATCAACAAGATTGACGAATTTGTAGGCAATTTCAATAACTTGAACCTAACATATGTTGAAAGCCTAAAAGGGTTCGACCCTAATGGGATTTTTTGTGAAAATTTACTAGCAGTTGGATTTAGCATCTCTTTTATCCATAGACGACCGACTGAAGACAAATACAGTGACGACAATAATCCTGCTTCTGGCGATTGCGACGTAGAGATAATGGAAAGCGCGACTGAATTGTACAGACAATAGGGAAAAGTATCCGGTGAGAAGAGTGTCCATTCCCATGCCATCACTCCTAAGAGAACGACATGACAGAGCATCGCTTTAACGACCCACCCTAGTAAGAGAGCAACCCATAAATATTCAAACGAAGGAGGAGATAGGAACCCTCCTTGCACAAAAATTGATAGTTCTCACAAAGTTCCCCTGACGAAGAAGAGAAACAACATTGAAGGACATGAGGATGAACCCGAAATTGAAAGTGAACATATGCAACTAGAAATTGAAACTGAACACATGCACAAAGTTGACTCATTCGCAAACGAGATGCACCATAGTTACGCAATGGAAATAACTAAGACCGACATTTTTGATGAATATGAATCATTTGTATTCCAGAGCGCTGTTTTTGACAGCCAATATAAAAATATGGTCATTGAAAAGAGAGATGTAACAAATAAGAAAGGAAGATATCGTACATAAATTAACTTTAGGAAAATGCGGCTGTCCCAAATCTCCCTATTTCACTGGGTAACTGGTGATGCACTTGATGATTCCATTGTAGGAATTGAAGCAGAGAATGAAAAACTAAAATACCACGTCAAGGAATTTGAGGAGGCTTTCATTGCTACCCTAGGGTTTGCCAGTCCTTTAGAAAAAACCTTGCCTGCTACCCTTGCAACCAAGTTAAAAGTATCCTCCAGCCTCCTTGCATCGTGTAGAGCCCTTGTAGAGAATAAAATCAAGAAAAGAATGCAGCTAGTTATTGAAGTCTGGGAAACATCACAAAATATAACTTCCTTTAGAAATAGGGAAAATGATTTGCACGAACATTTGCAAACGAATTTAAAAAATGGTCAACATTTCTATGAACAGATGCTAACCCCTTTTTCCAACCATGTCATCAACAACTCGGATCTGAAAAGAAGACAAGAGTATCTCCCCTCCCCAAAGAGGATCAAAAAATTAAAAGCATGCTGGCAAAAGAAAGTTAAGAACCTGCAACACATTGTCGAATCATGTGAACAAGCCATATCAGAAAAAGAAGAATTATTCAGAAACCTGACCCAAATAGACATAGCCAAGAGTACCAACGAGGTTAAAGACCCAAACTTAGTCCTCAAATCCTTGTCAATGACCAAAGAAGCCTTCGATGAACAACTTGATATTTTAAAGGGGTTGTCTTTAGAAATTTTTTACATCATCCTTGAATTTCGTGTAGACGAGATTGAGAACTGGCTACTGGACTATGCAACACACAATGAAGAAATTGAACAAGCTCTGCATAGTATTTCTATGGATCTAAGGAAATTAGAAAACAAGATTTTCAACATTGAAATCCAGGATGAAATCAATGTGACCCCCATGAGAAGCTACATTGAAGAATGGTTCCAACGGAGAATGGACAACCTCATCGAGGAAGGGCAAAAACCGGTTGGCACGATTTCAACGGCCGTGGACGACAACAACAAAAACACATCTGCTTCATAGTAAGTCTATACTGATGTCATCTTGTTTTCTTTATCAATCCATTTATTCTACCTCTTTAAATAGAAATCTCTATCCAAAGGCTCATAACTTCCAATTTCTTCTTTTCAGGTCTTCCTCTCTACCGTCGCATAATTCTTCTTTCTATAGTCCTAATTCTTGTACTTATTTCTTTTTATGGTCTGTGGGAGCCCCAATCCCAGTCTATATGAAAAATGCATTTAAATTTTCAGAAATATGGAACAAATTCCAGAAATATGTAACATACATTATTAATTTTGATAAATTTCAATGAAAACTATGTTGGATGTCAGGAAATTGTGTTTGTTATATTTTAATGTTTAATGTGTGTGTTTCTTGTTCCTTTTTTCATATTTGATAAATTTCAAAGAAAACTAATTCGTAAATGCTATTTTTTTTTCCTTCAACTATGTTGGGTCTATTATATTTGTCATCCTTTGCATGAATACCACATATACTTCAACATGCATTTATTCCCATTCCAACCTGGCAGGGACTATGCTGCCATGCAATGACTTGTTTGTAAATGACAATACAATTTCATATGATATCTTATATTATTATTGGAGCATCTTCCAACATTGGGTACTTGCACAATGAAAAGGTTAGCATATAAAAGAATTAAAACACAAAAAATGTCAATGCATAGGACATTCCATGTTATATAGTGTTTACTACATTAGGAGATTTTTATTATTATATTCACCTACATTTGATTTCAAAGGGTAATGGTTGCTAAATTACTGTGCATGTGAAGCATTGATTATGTGCATTCTCCCTTGGTTTGACATATAGTACTAAAAGTTGAATTCAATTCACACTTGAGAGTTGGATTTTAGAAATTTATATATTACATGGTATATGGTTTAGGGCTCCAATGTGAAGTGGGATTGCTTTGCATTCATGTGATATTGTTTGGGATTATATTACTAGGTTTTCATAATACTTATGATATGTGCATATACTATATAGTTTATGTTTCAATTTGGATGTTATCATCTCTCTTAGGGAAGGTCGATTATGTCAATCCATTCAATGATAATTGTATCTTTTTGGATTTTGGAAAATCGATACAAATGATGAAATATTTCAACATTTATGATTATAATGGCATTGGGATTTGATGATTTATTTGACCAATCTAATTTGTGACACTTGGCCTCCTGCACTTTGTACTTGCCTCGACATTTAACATAACATGACAATCATGGTTAAGGTTGGTTTAATCTTGGTCATTGATGTGAATCCAATGGCCCTTGGGTATTGAGGTCATTTCATGACCTATTCCTCCCCCATGCAAATATTCGTTTTTTTTTTTGTTTTGTTTTTTTTGGTATCTTGGAGCTTGACCTTGGCATTTTTTTGTTACCTCCATTGTTCTTGAGTCCTAATAATTGATTTTGGGCACCATTTAAGCCTCTCTCATTGCCTTGGAAAATACCATCCTAGACATTATTTCCTTGCTATTTGGAAGACTTTCTAATTGCTTGATGTTGAGATTGGAGCTTGGATCGACTCTCAAATTGTGCATTGGTTGAAGTAGGCATACTTGTGAATTCTACATTATTTTGAGCAATGTTCAGGCTTACAAGTGTATATGTTTACAATGTTGCTATAATGAATCATTGGATTGTGGTTTTTCTTCTTCTCTATGTATACATTTTTGTGCCTCTCATTTCAATACCCCACCATACTCGACCTTTCCCATGACTATTGCTATTCTAGTTTTAATTTTTGAACCCTCCATTTGATGGTATATATGGTATTACATGTGGGCTTGAATAACCCTATCTTGGGAACCCTTCTCACATTGTTATCAATTCATATTTTGATCAAGTCTAGGTTCTACTGAAGATTTTAGTGTTTAGTCTTAGTGTTGTCCTTAATGGCTTGTTTTAAATGAAACAATGACCAACCTTGAAGCATGGCCCTTATCATAATCTAGGCACTTTGTTTTCTCTAGAAATTCCTCCATGGATTGTTCTACTTGCACTCATGCATTAGTTATTTGGAATGTAAATCGATGCTTACCTTTGTTGTTGTGGATTATGTCATTGCGCCTTTGTTAAAAGGGCCTTTATGCACTTGTTAAAAGGGGTTGTACACTCAATGTATTCAATGATGGTTGTTATGGTTTTATGGTTGTAATCTTGACCTAGGCATTGAACCCTTACCTTCTCATTTATTATTTGATACCTAGCCTGCACTCTGTTAAATATCATGCATTATCCATTTATTTGAGTCTATATGTTAATATGTAAAATGAATTATAATGGCTATAATTATTGTTCTTATGGGACTCAGGGCTACTTGTTTTAAATGATATAAAGACTCATTATTCAATTTGTTATGTCTCCTCCATTTTCCATGAATCCCTCTACTTGCTTATATTGTTGGCATCGATGTTATAATGCAAATCATAATTATGGACTTTTTTTTTGATTTTGACATTCACAATTATGTTCTAAATTCAATAAATGCTAGTCTATTTAGCATTTATGTTACACTCATTATTGCCCATTATAATAATGTTCTAGGTCTTGATAAATTTTTTGTTGTTGTTGATCTACCAGTTACTTCACCTACAAAGAGTCATGTGGATGACTTAGCTCATTGTCACTCTTTTTCACAAATAATGCCTCAATTCTGGGGTAAGATGAGGGTACAAATATCCTTTGATGATTTACATCTCAAGGTGTTTTCTCACTCCGTGGAAACCCACTCCATGGAGCACCCAACCTTCCTCATCTTCTTGTGTATGACCCACTTTACCTAGGTCATACATGTGATCTATAGTTTCAATTATTGATATTTGGAGTTGACCATGGATTATGGATGGACATGATCAATTTTGAAGCCATTACAATAATATATTCGTTAAGAGCTCAACATGTCACATGAAAAATTGAACCTGGGTGGGGAGGAAAACAATCATTCCTCTCAACCACCTGAGCTAAACCCAATTGACAAACCTTATGTGTATTTATACACATCTATTCTACATTCTCAATCAAGTAATCTTATACAATATATTCATTAATAATAAATAATAATAATTTATTGTAATGTATTGTATGTGGTTTTATATTCATGATTGTTGACATCATGAAGTGAATCACTTGGTTCGCTTTAATTGGTTTCAAACTGGTTGTTCTTGACCTATCGTCAATTTTCAATTTTTCCATGGTAATAAAAATTTACATGTTTGTGGCCAAACTCTTTGATAAAAAAAAGTTGAAGTGCTTTCAAAGTGCACTGAAGAAGTATTAAGTCAAACAAAGATTTCATAGTTGGCATAAGTAAAGTGAAAAGTTGTAAATGAAAAGTGAATAACTTAAAAATATTGGTAAATGGTTAAGTATTAAAATGATATAAAAGGTGGAAATATTAAAGCTGATAACATATTTCTAATTAAATTCTTAAGAAGGTCAAATATTATTATTAAACATATATTTCAAGGTTCATGGTTATTAAATTATTCCCTTAGTTCCAATCAAGAGAAAAATGAAAAGTCTAAGTGAAAAAAGGTGAGAAGTACAACCTAGTGTGGAGGCTAAAATCATTATTTAAATCCGAGTCAAATAAAATCATTATTTAAATCCAAGTCAAATTTTGGTGAAAAATAATAAAATAAAAAATTATAAAATGTGTCAAGTAAATTAAATTTCAAATTGAGGGCATTATTTAAGACATATAAGGAGGTATAAGTATGAATTTGTGTGGGATATTTTGAAAAAATGGATTTTAATAAAGAGAAGGAAGGCAAGTTTTCTAATATAGGTAGTTCAACCCAGGGCTTGAGACTATTAAAATTCAAAGTCTCTACTCAAAGAAAGGATATTATCATTGATATTTGTCCACTCAATTAGGAAAATTATATTTACGTCAACTTAGTGAATTAATTGTTAATTCCAGAGTCAAGTATATATGTAAAGAAATATACTAGTGGAAAGGAGCAATTTGAAATTCAAAACTTATAACTATCAATTGATGATTATAAATTTGAATCCCAATTCAGTGTTGTGAATATCTATTTTAATAAGGTTGATGTTATGTCCCCATAGTGTGCATTACGATCGTACACCTCTTGAGGGCGTGCGACACCATGACATTTCTCACTTGGTTGCTTGGCAACACCAAGGATACTTCATCTGGATTGTGCCTCTTCACCTAGAGCATACCCATATTCCATTCTAGACTACCAATGAGTCACACTCCTACTCTAGTGTAACTCCTTTATACTTAGACATTTGTTAACTTCTTTAACACTTGGTCATATTTAAGCATACATCCAAAATCATGAGAAGCCAAGAGAACAACAACAAAACAAACAAGAGAAACATAGATATAGTGCGGGAAACACAAACTATGCCTAACACCCAACTAAGTCTTTTTTATTGCAGAATAGTTACAACATGAGCATTGTCGACTCGATTTACAACTTCGACGGAGTCAAACAACTCATCTCACCTCACCGATACACTCATACACAAATTAGTCACCAAGACTCTATGTTGAAACTGTCTCCACAACCTCCTGCGGTGCACCTTAGATGTTCCCTCAACCGTAGACTTGTTGTCTCTTCATTTCCGCAGACTTCACAGATTTCGGTTCTACCTCACACATGCTTCCAACAGACCTGCATTTCTAGACTTCACCAAAATCAACCCAAGATAACTTCACCCAACTCTGTCCAACGAATCCACCTCAAGGAGAAATAAGTCCTCCCAAGTGGAGCAACTTGGCTCCTTGAGGGAGCTCACCCTCTTCGTTTTCCTTAGAACCACAAAGCTCTTCTTGCTCTCCTTGTTCTCTAAATATTCCTTCCTTGGTTGTGCACCCTTGTTCTCTTATAGGGAATCGAAAGGTCACCATCATGAACTATCACATCCTTTGGGGGTGTCACTCCCCTTTGCGAACCCATGTCCAAATGAATCATTAGGCCCCTTCATGGAATCAATCACCTAAATGAATCGTCATGCCTCTTCATGGACCCAGTCGCCCAAACGAACTCATGCACTCATCATTCATCGTGCCCCTTGGGACCGACGAGCTTAACCTTGGTGTGCCCCTCATTCAGATGCACCCCAATCTTTTGGTCACTTCATACTTGAGAAATCCCCTTGACACATTTGCACACCCAAGGTGCCCACTTTCCCAACTTGGATGTTGGAGAAACCTTAAGTTTTTTCTTCTTGAGAACTTGGGTGATGGTCTCTGTGCCCATCTAGCTGAAGACCTTACATCCTCCCCCACCTCAAGTCGTTTTCATCCCCGACAACATCCACAAAATCTGTGATCTCCAAGTCTTTTCCTGAAATCAATCCTTCGCTGCAACTAAGTCTGTTGGAAAATCCAAGTTTCATGCCAACTGGAAACCCCAAATTCTGCCAAAGTAGAAAACTCAAGTTTTCCTACAAAGTGGAAACCCCAAGTTTTCACAAACCAAATTGTACTGCACCCAACTTCACATAATTTGTTTCATGAGTTAATGAGGTCACTTCATCCAAATCCAAGGATGAAAGTCACTCGACTATGTTGCACCATCTCGCTGTGATGTTGTTTCCTTGTTGTTGTTCGGTTCCACTGCTGATGTCATTGCTTAGTACAACTAAATGCTTCCTATTTCACTTCAAAAAATTTCTAAGTGTTGAACTCTTGTGACCTTGTTGTTGCACCCATACTTCAACCAACTCTGCAATGTCTCCACACATTGTGTGTCTCAAGTCTTTTACTAGTTGGGTTATCAATCCAACTATCACGTGAAAGTCTTGAGATGTGGCTCCCCATGCATGAACTTAGTCTTTTATGTCACATCTTTGTCACTCTATCCAACTCCAAAGACTAATATAAGCTTCCATCCTTGCCTCGCTATTGATGCCATTATCCAAACTTCATCAAGGAGATATTCCACAATGTCTAAGTGTTGTACTTCGAACCTACTGGCACATCTATAATCTTAACCTCTTTTTTGAATGACCCATTCAACCGTCACACCCCTTGATTCTGCACACCCTCTTTCAAAAACTGGTCACTTCCTTTTGCAGTTCAGTCCATCCACACAACCCTCAAATAAAGGAAAGGTCACCCCTTACCTCGCTACACTATGAACTCACCTTGAAACAATGTCTTCTATGGAAACTTGACTCCACTGTCCACCTCATGGCATAGTTATCCAATCTGCACCAATAATTATGCGTCCAGACTGCCTTTTCCCAACTACTTCATCACATGGTCATGTTGTTGGGTCTACTTCTCTATGCCTTGGAATGGTTAGGATTCACCCTCAACCATGTTTCCCTAAATCAAGAGAAACGCCCATGTCCAAGTAATCTCTTCATGTTGCAATTTTCTTGTCTGCACAATCCTCTAAATGATGGAAAATCCTCAACTCGTCTCCTTTCATCAAGTCACCTCTCCACAACTCAACGTCTATGATGAGTGTGGCCAACACACCTACACTCATCAAACGTCCCAATGAATTGTCCAAAGTGCTCCAAGTATAACATGTCACCTCAAATAACTTCCATGCCTTAGGCATGTTCACACCAATACTATTGTTGACTCCAACCAACGTCCCTCGCTAGATCTATGATTCATGGAACAATCATCCGAAAGTCACCAAGGTGCACTCTGCCTCATCCAATGTCCCATACCAAATGCAAGAAAACACCACCGATGTTACTTGGTCAGTGTTCTTCCCATTCAAGTTAACTGCCAACAATTCTTGGTTGACTCCTTTGCTAACTCCATCTGTCTCCTAGAAAAAACTGTCTTGCACCACCTAAAAGAATCCAAAATTTGGCACTATTGTCATGAATGTCAAGTCATTACATGACCCAACAAATATAGCTAAGGCACCAAACAACAAGACGCCTCATCCATCCTCTCAAACTCGACACATTAAGACTTAATTGTCCATTTCACCATAACGAGTTTTCCAAAGTGCCTCATCAAAGAGTTAGGAAGCTTCCTCAAGCCACCTCCATGATTGCATCCAAATCTTCCTAATTCCACCACATGACTTGTCCAAGTAGGTTTCCCCAAGCTCTCCGCACATTCATCCCATCAAGGTGTCCCAATTGCTGCTACATGGCTTCTTTGAATCTACACCACTTGAGTCACCCTCAAGTTTGTCGGTTCTCACCATGGAAACAAAATGCATTTGAATCACCAAGTCATTCGACTTACCGTCAAAGAACTCACTACAACACTTAGGAAATGAAAGAACTTGAAACAACCCATACCTTTCCAACGACATCCTTCCCTGCAACCATGTTCTAAGTCTATTGTCTTGGACCTTCACTCTCCCAAGCAACTGACTCTCCACATGAACTCCCTTCAATCGCCATCTGTAACTCCACAAACCTGCAATACCTTCACTACAATACAAGGATGAGTCCACCCGTCCACTTCAAAAATCATTCTAAGTCCAAAACTTCACATGCCACTGATTGATCTCATCTCTAATGTATTTCCATCTCTACACCTTGATTGCTTCTGCTTCAAGGTACCATGCATCCACCTCCCAACTGTCAAGTCATACTACTACTAACTGATTGTTGTAACTCTACAAAGAGCTACCTCATCTGAAGGCTATGGTCAACCCACTCATCCAATAACCCAGGTCAACTCAATTGTTGTTCTCGACGATGCATGACACAAAGACATCATGATGGAAATGTGCCCAACCAATTTCCTGTAGCGGATATGTTCTAGGTCTCCACATTTCGTTCAATGTACCTAAGTGATTCACCTTGCTACAACCCATAATTTCTCCCTTCAATATCACTTTTTTGATCACCTTCCGTGTTTCCCTTCTGTGATCAATTCTGTAGTTAGATCTGTGACAATTCATGTGACAAATGTTGCATTCATATGCCTTAACCAAGAGCTCAGATCACCCAATGAACTCTATTCTTGGTCTCTCCAAGCTGTGCACAACAGGTCCGACATTGAATTTCATCACAAATCAAACCAACCAAGTTTTCCTCTGCGATCAAGTCTACGACAACTTATGCGATGAACTCTTCGATAAGTTTTGCGATCACCCACCCTATCCAAGTGCTTTGTTTCATCACAAAATTCTACTCTTGGTCCATACAAGGAGTTCACCTAGACCAACCTTCCACCGCACTTTCAACCAAACCTCTGTCATAAGTTTGATGCAAATTCTATGATGAACCAATTCTCTCCACTGAACGGTTCACCAAGTCTGAAAAAGTTCCCATCGAACTGACTTCACAATGAACTGCCTTTAGAATTCTCTTTGATACCATATATCATCAATATAGTTTTCACACACACGACCCCTAAGTAACCTTTTAAGGGATGGGGTATAATTTTTTTCCTTCCTACAACTTCTTTGAGTTCCTTGAATAAGGGTGTCATTTCCTTTTTCTCTCTGAGAGATTTCCAATGACTATAAACTCATCCAAAACCAAGTTTTGAGTCGAAATTTATGGCTCCCTAAACTTCTCTGGGTATCATTGGTCAAAGGCCATGTGGCACCCACATGGCTTCATCTCATTTGTACCATCCTACCTGGAACTAACACAACATCGGTCATCATCCTCTAGTGATGACATGGCCACTGGAGGGGTGGTTGCAAGGGATATCTCTTGGACCTTCGTGAGTAACAAGCCTTCAACCCCTTCAATATTCTGGTACAGATCTACAAACTTCCCAAGATCTTTGAAGTCCGAAAGACTCTTTCCACTCTAGAATATATGGTGGATATTCTATCCACCCTTGGATATAACAACTATGATTTAGTCATTCTTAACACATAGCTTAAAATTGAAAAGGGGGGGTACCACACTTAACTCATGAGAAATCCCATGATTCCATGTGGAAACATCCAGGCACGCCACATCCCCATAACGTATGTGGCCTCATCCAATTGGAGTTGGACACTTCAACTTGGGAAACTTCGACACTTCGGTGTTTAAACCACCTTCCTACATCCGTGATTTTTTTTCAGAGTCCTGGAGTTCTGAAGTTCTAGAACTCCTGCCATGTACTTTGGCCTTCAATGTTTGGTCTGTGCACCAACATGTCAAATATCCTAGAGCCCTGAAGTCTCGGAGTTCTGAAGTTTTGGACTCCCGAAGTAAGAATTTTCCCAAGTACTTACGTTGTCCTTCTACTAGTTTATCAGACGATTGAGAAAGGATCCCAATATACCCTTAAATAAACGACTCACATCACTCCCTAATTCTCCCCCCCTCCCCGATCTAACAATTGGCAGGATTTCACTACTCTAGGATTTCGGGACTTCACGTCCCTTACACTCCTTAATCCAATAATTCTCTGAAGGGTTACCTACCGAAGAGGTCATAAGGAAAGGATGACTGCTTGTTGTTGGTTGATGGTACCGCTTACCATATCCTTCCACTATGCTTGATATAACGATCAAAAAGGCACCTGAAGGATCCTTATATCTACAAGTCTCGATACTTCACAATTTTGACATTCGGGGATTCTAGCCATTTGACACCTTTTTACTCCCGGAGTGGGTCAATGCCAAATTTGATCGTAGCGTATATCCAGTGGCCAGGAAAGATCCTGAAAGTTCTTAGATTGACGGCTCACGTTACTTCGTGGCTAAAAACTTGGTCAAGGTTTAATGATAAGGCATATCCTACGATAGCAGATAATAAACTGCAAGTTGTCGATCAAACTCTCTAGTAACCATGTCAGCACATTTCCTTCGACATGATTAGAGTGTTGTGAATTTCTAACATCCTGGAGCTATGGACCTAGAAGTCCCAAAGCTCAGAAGGCTTAGCTCCCTTTGAGCGTAGCACAGGGTTCCAAGACCTTGGTCATATGGAACTTTGACAAGCCCCAGAGGGCTACACTCTTAAATATTACCCAATATTTGGTTAAGTTCGTGGGCTCGAACTCGCGGTTACTTGGAAGAATTGTTTGAAGGAAGCGCCTTCCATTTACAGGACTCAAATTCTATAATAGGAAAAGCAATTTTGAGGGATGGGCGAGTTCAGAACAGTCCTGCAGAGTTCATCTCGACTCTGTATTCATGGATTTTATCCTTGGACAGTCTTTTGGAGGATTAGCACATATATATATTTAGACATGGGTCACTCATTGTCTACCACAAATTCATTTAAGGGCCATTAATAACAATCCTCCTTTTCTAAACATAATTAAACAGAATGTGATATTCAAATTCTACTTCACACTTACCGGGCCACGAGGCCATCAAAGTCACTATTTTTACCATTAATCCTGGAATGCACATCTCTAACACAATCACATACGTCCAATCACACATTTCAATTCAATTACATAGAATATGTGAAATACTTGTCTGTATTGTAAGTTAGAGATACCAAACTGACTGTGGGTTTTCACCTTTCCACCCAACCGCAGGCTCAGAGGCATTCACTCTTTTCACTCTGGCCACCCTCATGCCAAGCCATGATACCATCAGGGAGTTCTCTCTTTTCCTGGATTCTTCTGCAAAATCATAGAGGTCACTCTCCTTTTTCCCACGGGAAGCTAGCAGTCTAGTTTTCTTTCCACCAAGCAAGGGACCCTATCATAATTTCTCACTCAATCACGCAGCTCTGTTTACCATCGTGACTAGAAAACACTGTCCAGTCTCTCCTATAACCATAACAACTTAATTTTTCATTTCTTCTTCTGAACTAGAGAGCCCCATGTGCTCTTCTTTTTTTTGAATGATCCTTAGACCCATTCCTGTGTCTCTTCTTATTCTCAGGTGTTTTTATCCACCCCCAAGAAGGTTTTGGACCTATCCTATTCCTTCTTCCAGAAGGAACTCAGGTCAATATGGGCCTGCAGGAGACTACACTTTGTGGTACTTCGGGCTGACAATTTGTTGTCTTCTTAGCCAGGCCCTCCATGCTTCCATTCATTAGGGTAGTTGGTTGTCTTCCTTTTTTCATTAACTGATTTTTCCTTGGGATCAAGATGAGGCTTATTATTCTAGATCAAATATTTCAACAAAGAGGATTGGGTCATCTTGGCATGATGAATCATCTCTACATGTTTCCTCACTCTTTCCTCTAGTGGTATCATGGCCAATACTTCAAGGCTTCACCCCCACAGTCAGTTGTTGGAAATATAAACAATAATACATTTACATTTTTCAAATTCCATGGCATGGTAACCATAAGTAATGATTAATTACAAGTTGGGGGAAACATGGGTGTTACAATCCCCTCCCCTTTCAAAGGAACACCATCCTCGGTGTTATTTCTCAGTAACACCTGTCATGCCTTTGTCATTTAGTTGCTTCAACATTAACTTATTATTTTCCCTCATAGTCTGGTCCTTTTCCATATCCTCGACATTCATCGTATGCCTACAACATTTCTAACAACAAGCATGTCAATTCACAATTTTGTGCATAACCATTTTATTACTATTCAAAATTTAAGAGGAAATTTTCATAATCTAGCACAATACTTATTTGTGCAGTTCATGGATTTGCATCCTTATGGCTGTCTCGTTAACTTGGCTCATTGTTCTCCTTGACATACCCATTGTGTGCATGATTCCAATCAATAGTTTACAAGAATTACCAAAGTCTCCTCTTCCTTGCGGTCACTCACCCTCCGGGCCCAGGCTCAGGCATCCCCTTCTTTGCTATACAGTCCCTCAGGCGATCCATATTTCCTTGCCAAGGATTTCTCACACAAGAAGAGTTCTAGAGACTTCATCGAGTCTTACAGTCGAGGCATCCCTTTGACTCACTCTGTCGAGGCATCCCTTCGGCTTGTGTTACCACAACGCAACATATTCTAGGGAGATCATGACTTATCACAAGGTTCTCATGTCTCAACAATAGCATTTTTCATGCTTTCCAGCTTTGACAACCTTCATCTGTCCTCCCTAGAGAGATCATTTTTGTCTCACCTGTATCACATGTATATATAAATTATGATATGTTATCATCAATTCCAATTCATAATTTTCTTGCAAATCTATCACCCACATATTTCCAAATTTCACATTTTATTTTAAGATATGTTCCACATGGGAACTAGATTAACAAGTATGAGATTTTCCTTCCCATAGAGGTTTGTCTCAACAGACATTGTTCTTCCTTATGGGCTTACTTCTACTACCATATCCAAAACCCTTCTTCCTGCAACTCCACCTCCACATATCAAAACAAGTTGTTAGTTCTCATGCACATTATATCTTCAAATTTGTGCATAATAAAAGTCAAATCATTTTCATCTATTCAATGGTATAGAGAAAAAGGAAATATCATTATTTATGCATGCATCATTTTAGCATGCCAAATTTTCCAAATGTAATTCAAATATCAAATGAATTTAATCAATGTGCCAATGTTCATGGCCACATTCATACCCAATGCACCCTTGCATTGATTTCAAGTTTTCCACATTTTATGACAAGCACTTTGCCATGATGTGTTGGAGCTCAACCAACCTCTTCACCATAAGGCTTATTCATTCTCGTTCATTATTACAACATGACTCCACTTCCTACTACAAATTGATCATGTCCTTAATTTAACATATTATAATATGAAACCCAAGTTGCATATGGTTGCATCTAAACACTTACTGGTAAACAGTTGTGCCAATACTCATGGCCACCCACTTCCTTTATTTAACACCTTTTCAATTTAGGTAGAGTGTTGGAAGGCCCTCCTTCCTTAATGGGAAATCTACGGTTTTCCCTCTTGTGAAAACATGCATTTCCTCAATGCATTCAATTCAATGTGCTGCCTATGAGCACTTTTGTTCCCAATCACCCTTGATTGGTTAATGTACCCATGACACTACTTATTCATGAATTTTCTTGCAAGGATTCTAATTCATCCTCGACTGACATAGATTTCCTCTCTTTATTATTCAGATTCTACTTTCCTGAATCTTACCCTTCTTGGGTAGCAATGGCATACAAAAACCACTCAAAATTAATTGCATATCGTTAAGATAATGAAATCTTCTCAGAAGGTATTCTTACCAAATCCCTTTCCATTCCCATGTCATATGAGCATGAGTTATTTTATACATGTTCTGGTTGCTAGCACCCTCTATGATATTACCTCATCAGTGGTGCTTTATGGAGACTTTTAAAGTCCCTTCAAAAAATTTCAACAACAACCTTCTTGTATTCATCCTCTCCATCACTGGTAAGTTTCTTTCCCAAGAACTCCAATTTCTTTCTACATCAATAAATCAGTCTCTCATACCAAATAAATACAATAAAAAACAAGGAAGGATTAAAGGAACTCTTCCCTTGTCCAACTCCTTCTACACAACCCTGGAATTTCATTCTAGCTAAGTTGTTTTCCAAGGCCTCACTGCCTTTACTTAACACGGCTTAACCAAGCCTATTCATTCAAACATACATATTTATTCATTTTCATTTGCTTTCACAATTGTTCCTTTTTTAGATTCATAACTCTGTTAAGCAAATCATATTTTAAAGTAAGAAACATATTCCTCCTTTTCTCCTTATGCAATCTACTCTCTACTGGGATTTTCTTTCTCTTTTCCTTGAACAATATTGGTTAGGTTCACCTTAACATTCTTGGATAAATCAACATGCTACAACATCAAGCTTTTTTTCCACAATATATTATGAACTTGTGCATTTTTCACATTACCATTTAGTTATTAGAATGTTCAATGTTAATTTGTTAGTCTTCCATTCATGCATTATGTTTTAGAATATATATATATATATATATATATATATATATATATATATATATATATACCCAATCTCAACAATCATTACGGTTGTGACTCTGTTATCCTAACATAATCACACATTTCCTCCACAGGGA
>ML778501.1:1498357-1508558 GCA_009831015.1 Picea engelmannii | reverse complement strand
TGTTGCGCATATGAGTTATTGTTAATGTTCTTGGTGATGTATATTAGAAGTAATCATGTGCTTACTCTATGTTGTTTGGTTAAATCTGTTAATTAGATATAATAAGCATGTTATATATATATGTGTGTGTGTGTGTGTGTGTGTGAATGTTTCACAGTGGTAGCCTTACCTGGTCTCGGTGGAGGGCCGGGGATACTACAGTTTGGTATCACAGCTAAGTTAGAGCTCAGTGAGTGGCATTGCCCGGCCGAGAAGTTTGATGGCCGGGGATGTTACAATATGCTATTAGAGCGTGGTTTACAACACTGAGCCTGAATGGGTTGGATAAGTGGTCGTTGGACCTGAGGTTCGAGTGGAAATTGTGTTTGGAAGAACCAATTTTGGACCCTAGAATGTTCCAGAGTGGCAAGGGGATGCTTGGTCGTGCTGCAAAGTTCAGGAGGTGTAGTGGTATTATAAAACCGCAGTCGGTGTGGTATTTGGCCACAAAGAGAGAGAGAGCTCAACGCACGAAGTGTTGGAGCCGTTGGATCTGATTGGGAGGAAGGGAGACCTCTCACGACCATCAGATTTGGAGAAGATGCAGGAGAGTTATCCTGGAAACCTTTTGGGATTTTGGCTACTAGGAAAATCCAGATGTGTTGATGCATGAACTTCCGATGCCCAAAACTTCGAAGTCCCGAAACGATCTACATCGTATATCGGAGGAAGAAAACTTGACTGTTGGATCAAGCAGAAGGTAAATCGTGATTTCACGATTTCGACTATCAGGAAAAGTGAGATGTGTCGATGCACAAACTCCCGAAACCCGAAGTCCCGAAAAGAAAAGTGAACATGGTGGGACCCTATGACGTCATTGAAGGTGACGTGGACCTTCCTAGACCTGCCACGTGCCACCGCCTTAGTTGGTGACAGCTGTACTACGTGGGTCCGAAGGGTAAAGTAAATCGGAATTTTGGATGTCGAAAGATTGGGAGGAAAAAAGTGTGGGAACTCCCGAGGTTCAAAGTCCTGAAATCCCAAGGTCCAAAGTTCCGAAAACTTCGAGGACATAAAGACCACGATGGATTTCAGTCGTTGGATGATGGGTAAATGTGGATCGTTGATCCACCTGACTTTGTGAGTTTGGTAATCGGAACTCGGGGAGGTAGTGGAGTGTGCTTTGAAAATATCTGAAGTTCGAAAGCCCAAAGCCCGAGTAGCACCTAACAGTTAGTGTTTGATCACGGCCTGTGGTCACATGGGTTGGGGACTAAGAAAATGGGGGCTATCGCCCGGAAATTTGCATAGCCGAATAAAGCTCAGAAAATTCATGGAATCGAAACGTTTTCTTATTCGCGTTGGTTTATGAATGTTGTAGTTTTGTTAAGGGTTTAAGGCCTGACAAATTTCGGTTGATTGCACGTTGTGTGTGCAGAGTTCAACGAGTGTCAGGACCGCCGCGAATAGACGCCGAGTGAAGAAATGGAAGAGGCACGGGGTGCATCCGATTTAGAGAACGAAGTAAAAGGAGTAGATGTCCATTTGGAAGCCAATGAATCGAACTTCAATGGACATGAAGAAGAGGTTGATATGGAAGAGTGTATGATGAAAATAATGGAACATCTGTAGAAATATGCCCAAACTTACCGAGCAGATAACAAAAAGCTCATGAAAAATAGGGAAAAACAGGGAGAATTCAACTTGAGGTTGATGAAGTGTTTGGAGAGAATGGAAAAGAAGTTGGACAAGGATTATGACTCCAGCAAATCAGGGAGTCGTAGAACCCCTGAGAGGAAAAGAAGATCCAGAAGCGTTAGCAGGCATCGTCGCCACTCCCCGAAGCATTCCAATAAGGAGGCACACCATAGTTCAAGCCCATCTCCTACCAGAAAGCACAGGAGATCTGGAGTGGATGAGATTAAGGGAGAAATGAACAAGATTAATCCTCCTACATTCGATGGAGAACACAGGAAGGAGGAAGATGCTGAAACGTGGTTGTTGGGTATGGGGAAATACTTCCAACTGCAAAATTATTCCTCTCATGCAGAAGGAAGAATAGCAATGTATCAACTGAAGGGAAAAACATCCATGTGGTGGGATCAATTTGTGCAGGTACAACACATCAGAGAGAAGGATGTTACTTGGAAGGAATTCAAGGGGTATTTCGAGAAGAAATACTTAGCCAAAAGATACTATGACAGAAAAATGAAGGAGTTCTTTGAACTCAAGCTGGGCAACATTGTCATTGATGAATATGAGCGTATTTTTTTGGAATTTTTGAAGTATTTCCATTCATCAAAGATGAGGTTGTCAAGATTAAGAGGTATTTGAGTGGACTGCCACCTTCCATTAGTGGCAAGATTCAGTATGATGACCCTAAGACTATGGAAGAGACCATAAGGAAGGCAACATTCTTATTTGAACAACAAAGAGAAAAGCTTACCTTTCGGAAGGTTTGGAATGAACAAAAGAAGTTTAAGAAAGAATAGAGGCAGAAGGGAAACAAACCTCCCTTTTTCAGAAACAGTCCTCAAGGACAACCATCTTTTAGAGAGCCCAGGAAGGCTGAAGTGGATGGACAAGCACCAGGACAGACACCTATGGAGTGTTGGGGTTGTAAAGGAAACCATAGGTATAGGGATTTCCCCCACAGAAATGATAAAGCGAGAGACGTCCACAATATTCAGCAGGATGAAACAATGGAGGACATTGGAATTAGAATGCTAAGGATCTATGTGGCCCTAGACAACAAGCAAGTTGAATTTCAGTCGCACATGATTGAAGTGGAAGGTATGATTAACAACCATGCCCTTACTATTTTAATTGATTCAGGGGATAGCCATAGTTATATAGATCCTAGAATGGTGGAATGTTTGCATTTTCCAAAAAGCAAGCACGAGAAATCTTGGCTGGTGTAGCTAGCTAAAGGAGCCAAGAGGAAAGTTGTTGAGTCGGTTAAAGCATACCCTGTGGAAATGAATGGACTGAGTACTAAGGCAGACCTGGATGTCTTGCCTTTAGGCTCTTATGATTGTCTAATTGGGATGGACTGGTTAGACCAACACCATGCCATCTTGGATTGTCGTGACAAGGCATTCACCTGCCTGAATGAGGAAGGGAATCAGAAAACAGTCCAAGGAATTCCCAGAGTTGTTGTTGTCAGAGAAATTTCAGCATTACAACTAAAGAAATGCTGCAGGAAAGGCTGTCAATTGTTTGCAGCCCACGTGGAGGAAGCATCTAAGGATGAGGTCTCGAATATTGGAGACCATGCGGTACTAAAAGAGTTTGAAGATGTATTTCAGGAGGTACTCAGACTACCTCCGAAGAGAGATATTGATTTCTCTGTAAATTTGATGCCTGGAGCAACTCCAGTGTCGAAAGCTCCTTATAGAATGAGTACGCCAGAGATGAAAGAGTTTCAATTCCAGCTTGAAGAGATTCTAAGGAAGGGGTACATTTGCCCAAGCGTGTCGCCTTGGGGTGCCCCAATTCTATTCGTGAAGAAGAAGGACAGAACGTTGAGGCTGTGTATTGATTTCAGACAGTTGAACAAAGTAACTGTCAAGAACAAGTATCCTCTGTCGAGGATCGATGATCTTTTCGATTAGTTGAAAGGTGCGAAGATATTTTTGAAGATAGACCTCAGATCGAGATATCACCAGGTAAGAATAAAGGATGAAGACATCAGCAAGACCGCCTTTAGAACAAGGTACGACCACTATGAATTCACATTGGTGCCGTTTGGATTGTCGAACACACATGTTGTTTTTATGTGCCTTATGAATGGCGTGTTCAGAGAGTACTTGGATAAGTTCGTTATAATATTTTTGGATGATATTCTAGTGTATTCCAAGTCGGAAGAGGATCACGAACAACATCTGAGGATGGTGTTGCAGGTGCTAAGAGAGCACTGGCTGTACGCTAAACTGAGTAAATGCTCGTTTTATCAAAGGCAGATCCATTACTTGGGGCACATTATTTTAGAAGAAGGGATCGTCGTGGATCCTAAGAAGGTTGAGGCCATCAAAGAATGGACAGCGCCAAGGAATGTGGCAGAAGTTAGATCCTTTATGGGTCTAGCAGACTATTACAAAAGGTTTATCGCAGGGTTCTCAAAAATAGCCTATCCCATCACTTCCTTGCAAAGGAAGGAGAAAAAGTTTCAATGGACTAAAGAGTGTGAGAAAAGCTTCCAACGATTGAAGCAACTATTAACCAGCACTCCAATCCTGAGGATTGCAGATCCAAATATGGATTTCGTGGTGTGTACAAATGCGTGTAAAGAAGGGTTGGGAGGAGTCCTCAACCATAATGGATTCGTAATCTGTTATGAGTCCAGGAAGTTGAAAGAACACGAAAAGAATTATGCCACTCACGATTTGGAGCTGGAAGCAATAGTTCACGCACTAAACAAATGGAGGCATTACCTCATGGGGAGGAAATTTGAGTTGAGAACAGACCACAACGGTTTGAAATACTTGTTTGACCAGCCCACCCTAAACGCTAGGCAGAGTAGGTGGCTGGAGTTTCTGTGTGAATATGACTTTGATATCAAGCATATCAAAGGGAAGGAAAACAAGGTGGTTGATGCACTTAGCAGAAAGGTGCACGACTTGTATGCTTCAACCATTAGCATGTACAGGACTGATATTAAGGATAGAATTTTGGAAGCTGCAAATGCAGATTTGCAGTACAGAGACTTGGTAGAAAAGCTACAACAGAGTGAGAGACCATAGAAAGAGGAAAATTACACCTTAGAAGCTGATGGAATACTTTTGTACAAGAACAGAGTTTATATACCCAGTGTCCAGGGTTTGAAACTTGCGATTCTAAGAGAAATGCATAACGTGCCTTATGCTAGGCACCCTGGATATCAGAAGACTGTGGAAGCAGTCATGAGCCATTACTTTTGGCCAGGTATGAAGAAGGAGATCGCTGAATACATCGCCAGATGTATGGAATGCCATAAGGTTAAAGCTGAGCACAGGCACCCAACAGGGTTGTTGCAATCTTTAGCCATTCCTGAGTGGAAATGGGAAGTGGTGACAATGGATTTCATCACGGGATTGCCCATAACAGGCAAGCAACATGATTCCATTATGGTGGTGGTGGACAAGCTTACAAAAGATTCCCATTTCATTCTGTTAAAGACCACTCATAAGGCAACAGATGTTGCTGATATTTTTATGAAGGAAGTGGCACGATTGCACGAAAACCCCAAGACAATTGTGTCCGACAGAGACCCGAAATTCACCTCAAATTTATGGAAGGGGTTGTTCAAAGGATTCTGAACGAATTTGAACTTTAGCACAGCTTATCATACTGAGTCTGATGGGCAGACAGAGAGGGTGAACAGAGTAATAGAAGACATACTAAGGATGTATGTGATGGATAAACCATCAAAATGGGAAGACTACCTGCACTTGGTAGAATTCGCCTACAACAATGGGTATCAAGCTCCATTGAAGATGAGCCCATTTGAGGCGCTTTATGGCAGAAAATGCAATACTCCAGTAAGCTAGGATAATCCAGCTGACAGAGCAATAGTTGGGCCAGAGTTGCTCAAGGAGATGGAAGATCAGATGTTCAAAATTAAACAAAATTTGAGGGCTGCCCAAGACAGGCAGACAAGTTATGCTGATAAAAACAGAACCCACAGAGAGTTTAAAGTGGGTGACCATGTTTTCCTGAAAGTAAAAGCTAATAGAAGTTCCCTGAAGCTGGGAAACTGCGCCAAGTTGGCAGCCAGATTTTGTGGGCCATTTGAAATTCTAGAAATAATTGGGCCAGTTGCATATATGCTTGCATTACCTGCATCCATGACTGTACATAATGTGTTTCATGTTTCATTGCTTAAGAAGTATATACCTGATGCTAATCATGTTATTGATTGGAATGTGATTCAGGTGGAGCAAGAAGGTGTCCTGCAAGTGCATCTTGTGCGCATATTGGACAGGAAAAGAAAACAGCTCCGGAATCGAGCTATAGGACTTGTAAAGGTCCAATGGACCTGGCACGGTCCTGAGGACGCGACATGGGAGCATGAGGATGCTATGCGGGCAAAGTACCCGCATCTTTTTGAAGATTTTGGAAATCCTACGGATGCTATGTGAAAGTTGCACTAAGGACAGTGCAAAAATAAGGGGAGGGGATTGTAATATCCCAAAGGACGAGCCCTGTTGTAATCATGTTTTGTAGGCTGGTGAGCCGAGTATTGATAAGCTAATAGGCTTATGTGTTTATTAGGCCGGAGAGCCTAAGTGTTAAAGGCTAGGAGCCTGATTTTGTACATATAATTATGCACTTTATTAATAAAAGGATAAACATCTCTGCGTGTGGACTGACCACGATGAGTGAGTGATGGGGGACTGAGCTTCTGCAGTATGAGTAAGGGAGAGAGGGTTGAGAGGTAGGGAGAGGGGCTAAGTGTTGAGCCTAGGGGCTAAGCTTGGGGGGCTTAAGTCCTTGGGGAATATTAATTTATTATTATTCCCAAAAGCTATGTGCCAAACATGTTTTTTATCCTAAGTCCAGGGAGAAGCAACACATGCAGTCCCAAGTGTGCAAAAGGGAACGCATGCAACAACAGGAAGACAAGTGTCAACCTGGGCGCATGCAGTTAAAAGCCTAAACGTCAACTGAGTTGGGGGTTCAATCTCCCATTCTCCATCTTCCGTTTGAACTAGCGGGCATTCCCGATTGACCTTTGTTGGGTGTTTTATGTTGGATCCTTTACCCGAACCGTGGCAGTCTCTACGTGGAATCTCTGTACACCTTACGCATCTCCGAAACCAAAGCCGTGAGTTTGTCCTTTATTGTTGGTTGGGGAAACCCAAATGTTCCGTAATTGCTGAGCCTTGCTATGCCTTAACGCCTGATTGTCACCGTTTTGGGAGAGCTCGTACCTGTTTGTCCAGTTAGTGGTTGTGGCCACGCAGTTCTAGACTGTGTGTGGCTTGTTGGTCGTTTTATGCTCGTATTGAGTCTTGTGGTTGCTCCGACTGTGTTGGAAACCAAGTTGAAGAAAGTAGGTTGTCAGGCCTGCGAGCGACCCTCTCCAGGTGAGAGAGTGCGTAGAGGAAGTGAGAACTCTAGGAAGGAGTCCTGTAACTTCCATAGAGCTCTGAGACTTCCGGTCCGGTCTGTCGCAGAGCCCAAGGCAAGGGAGGTTTAGCAATCGAAGGATTGTCTTGGTGACAGAGAAGGTGTATACTCCTGGGGTAGGACAAACATGTGGGGAATGAGAGTATATGAGCAGTGGGCGTAAGTGTCTCCTGGGAGAGAAGCCTTCTTCTGTAATTATTTTTCTTCCCGTTGACCTTGCCTAGCCTAGGATTCCTTGCCCGGTGGAGGTTAGTTCCAGCTCGGGGGTGACCTACTGCTGAGAGTGATGAGTAGCACGGTCTAAGGCTAGGAGGTTCATGGAAGGTCTGCACGCAGTTGGTGGATTACATCTAATAGCAAAGATAAGTATCAGATCCTAGTATTAATATTATGTTCTGCATGCCTGTGATGCTTATATGTTATCATGTATTCTATTGCGCATATGAGTTATTGTTAATGTTCTTGGTGATGTATATTAGCAGCAATCATGTGCTTACTCTATGTTGTTTGGTTAAATCTCTTAATTAGATATAATAAACATGTTATATATATATATGTGTGTGTGTGTGTGTGTGTGAATGTTTCGCAGTGGTAGCCTTACCCAGTGTCGGTGGAGGGCCGGGGATACTACAATTTGGTATCGCAACTAAGTTAGAGCTGAGTGAGTGGCATTGCCCGACCCAGGGGTTTGATGGTCGGGGATGTTACATCATCAATTGACATAATTTTATACTTATGTCAAGAGGACAAAATTTTCTATTGAAACAAGTATAAGTGGAAGAATCATTGTTGGAAACAAATTTCCAAAACCCTTTTGCCTACCCCAACTATACTATAATGGATCATTTAGAAGACACCTAGGGTGGAAATGAAAGATTTCTACTTGGTCTATATGATAGAAATATTCTATATCTCCTTTATTGTATTTTCTACATGTATCTAATTGCATAGTTAGCCATCTCGACTAGTTATGACACTTTTGAATTTTTCAGTCATTTTCTTAATAATACAAAATACCTCCCTCCTAGACCCCAATCAAGAGATTAACACTATGCCAATATATTTTTGAGTGCTCTCATTGGATAATATTTTTGGGTTTTATATATGAGGATCTTATTATTATGGCATGTGAAATTTGTACCAATGATCTAGTGATTTCATGTTCGTTTCATTTACGTGTTTCCTCGTATATTTGCTTATTCTTCAACCTTTCTTCTTAGAATAGAACTTTGGTTATAATGGCTGGTTATATGTTAGGGTTTGGATACCACAATATTCACAAGAGCACCTACTCTCATATTCATTAGAGTTGATAATTTTACAGTTGCTTCAAACATCTTTTATTAGTTTTTCAACGCCTTTCTTGAATCTATCTATTAATGTTTCTAAGGATTTTATATCATAATTATTTATGATTTCAACAACAAGAGAATATATCTTCATTGTTTGTTATCTATGGAGGTTGTTTGTGAAGGAGGGAGTGCAACCCTCTTAGAAATGAAGGGAGAATTTCCTAACAACGTTTTTCAGTAATCGTGTTGCATATAGGAAGTTTTATGAGAATCTTGGAGTGAGTCCAAAAATTATTCCAAGTACCCCCTTGATAGAGATTCTCATAAACATGTCCACTTTGGTTTCCACCTTAAATAGAGGTTGGGAAGATATGTTAGTTGAGCCCACTTCTTGTTTTTCCGACTCTTCTTTATCTTTAGGTTTGTCACTAGCATTAGAGAAATTTTGAGATTTTAAATGGGCTCCTAAGGAAAATAATAAAATAAGAGTTATGAATTTTCAAAGGGAAAGAAAGAAAACTACCATTGTTTATCATATTTTTGACTTATATTCTCATGGGTTTACTTATATTTCGAGTGTAGGCACTCATTGGATGTAGAATTAAATATAACATCCAACAAGTATCCACTATGCATACGGTCTGAGTGGGCCTAATGGTTAAGAACATGTGTTTCCTCTTAAGAGGTCACAAGTTCAAATCCAGAGGGGGGTAGGGTATGTATACCTCCGTAGACTTTACCAGTCAAATCGTTGGGCGGAGGGGGGTCCCTTGTCCCACAAACAAGGGGGTCTCATACACCAATTTGGTGTGGGTTGGCCATGACCTTAAAAATAGATTATTATTATTATTATTAATATACCCATAGTGAGATAAACAAGAAATACACGAAACAAACATGTTTCTTGAAAGCAAGCACATTTTTTTCGTGTATTTCTAGTTTGTCTCACCGTGGATCTATCAAAGGTATGTAGCATTGGTATTCGTTGGATGCAATATTTAATTATGCATCCAAGGGGTGCCTACACTTTAAATTTAAGTAAACCTCTAAGGAGATAAGTCAAAAATATGATTAAAAGAATGTAATTTGTTTCTTTCCCTCCAAAACTATTTTCCCTTATGGTTGACATCATCATCTTGAATCCTATTGGTTATTTTAAAGTTGATGTTGATAACACATTTTTTGTTTTGACACCCATTTTTTGCCTCAAATTTTCTCTATGAATCATCACCCTCATTAGAATTGACAAGCTCTCCTAAGGTTTCAAACTTGCTTTCTATAACTACCATAAATATTGTCATATTTGTGGTGATCTTGAAGACTTCCTCTTCTAATCTTGCAAATATATCCTCTAATTCATCCTTTTGAATATTATTGTACTCATCCTCCATGACAAGGGCTTGATGTTTCTTTACTCGCCTTCTTTATGCCAATCTTTGGATCTAGTAACTATTCCACTAAAGCCACAAAGAAAACCACTTTGATACCAAATTGATCTATAAACTACTATGGATAATCCACAAAATTTCTCATCGCAAAATATTTGAATATTCTACTACAAATATAGTGATGTTATGATCTATTGCACAATGATTACTTATGATCAAGTTATAATATTATAAAAATATAAATTTCTTTATGAAAAATAATTGAGACATTAAGATAAAATCTACAATAATAAAAAGAGAAAACCATTAACACATTGAACAAAAGATGTACCTTGGACAAACCCGTGAGGGTGATAACTCAAACAAGAAATAAGGTTTATATCTTGCTATTTATATTTATAGTGCTAAATACAAAGAAATATAATCTCTCAC
>ML778501.1:1445972-1495089 GCA_009831015.1 Picea engelmannii | reverse complement strand
AACATTAAAGACAATGCTTCAATGGCATACCTCTCTGTCGTTAACTGAGAGTAGAGGTTTTTTTTCCTAGTGACAATGTTTCCCCACTTTGACACCAGACCAAATTCACATTCAGACCACAATTAACACATCGTTCTCTTCAATGCCCATGTTCCAAGAATTAAAAAATATATGCTCTATAGAAATTTAATATAATTAATGAGGATTGAGAAGAAAATTAAATATAATTAATGAAACAAAATATAGCATGTATTCTCATGCACTTAAATACCATTGTTGTTAATATCACTAGTCAAAAGAATTGCATGAAATCTCTGTCACAACAACCTACAAAATTATCTATTGGAACGCCTTGTTCAACATCCATTGGAGAGAAGAGGGTGCCCACCTAACTGCAAACAACTCGTACGACCTCTACTCTTCAAGTAAATGGTTGGATGACTTGTGGGAAGCAACAAATGCCCAAGTGGATAAGAAATCAACTAGGTAAATGTGAAGTTGACCCAAGAAAGAATTAAATCAATCAGGTGAGAAGGAATTTGACCTAGGTAAATGAAATTGGCATAGGATAATGTTGGAATTACAATGTACGACCCATGGGAAGAGTGAACACACAACCAACAATGTGATTTCAGTTTAGGGAATGAATTAACAACCTATAGGAGAGATAAATTCACCAACGTTAAAAAATAAACCAAATTAAAAACTCCCTAAAATATTGCAACGACTTTGGAAAGAGGTCCATTGATCTCCCATCTCATAAATGGATGAATGGAGGAGAATAAAGAGCTATTGTGTGAATTCCTTTTCTCATGGAGACTATAACTATGAAGGAAATCCTCACAACCATCGATGATAGAGAATCCTTAGTGAATAAACAACACAAACAACCATTAAAATATAGATTAATTCCATTTCAAACTCATAGATAGGGAAAACAACATAGCAAACAAATAGATTCACATATAAGAACTCAAAATTTACCCTAGAAACCCAAATGGGAAAACCAACTTCAAATGGTTGCTCAGTTCTCATTTTGGCAATCTCCAGTTACAATGTAGCTCATAGATCTCTATGCATCCTTTCTCCTCTTGGCCAAAAAAATCTCTTTGAGAGTGAAAGTATAGAAACAAATAGGGAGAGAAGGGCTAATGGGAAGGCCAAAGGACATGACCTTTCATTTCCCATTCCTCGGTCTCTTCTCCTCCTATTTTATTGTTTTTAGATAATTCATTATTTTCTTCTCATTTTGTCTTATTCTACTTTTACATTTGCATTGTTTTTAATAGTTTATCTAGCCTTCATTATTCACTAAATTGGCTTGTAGGTATTGATTCTTACAACCATTCTTGTTCGAGTCCATTTTGAATCACACCTCCCATTGAGAGGATTTTGGTCTCCAAAATCTTGAAGGAAACCAATCTAGATCAATGGGCCTTCAGTCTGCTTCTTTGGAACATGGATCTGACTCTAGCTCCTAGCTACAACTCTAAATTTGGCTCATGGATCTGGCTACTAGCTTTGGTTCTATCTATGACTCTAGCTCTAGTTGTTGGTTGTCTTGTTCCCACAATGCAGAAGTTTGCTCCCTAACTCTCAACTCTTAGCAATTTCTAGTTCCGAACTCTTCAACCAACATCCATTCCCATCTCTCTTAGACTTGGAGATGGTCCATAATGGCAATCAATGAAGCCAATTCAAATGTTGGTCTATGTTTAGTGTGACCCTAGCACACTATGCCATCAAGTAATAATTCCATAAGGGGAGTGTGGTATGCATTCTTCTATTAGGATCAATTTCTTCCTAACATGGAAACAAATCTCTGGTGCCTGCACATGCTTATAAGCAAATCATGGATTTCTCAAGAACTCTCCCAAGGTCATTAACCTCTATGCATTAATCTCTATCACATATTCAAGAATGGGCTATTCTGATGCAATAATGAAAACAACAATTGCATTGTGGCTTCCCTTGGCATCAACTTGATGTATTTCTTGTTGGTGTCACTGACCTCCTATGCAGCTATAGCTCCTTGGATAGCTTCTACTAATTGTACTAGAGATGCAGGTAGGGATACCAAGGAGCATCATCTCAGATAGGGATACATGATTTCTCAATTCTTTTTGGACTACATTTTGGGAGAAGATGGACACCAAGTTGAAGAGATCTAAAATTTTCCATCCACGCATAGATGGGAAAACATAAGTAGTTAATAGGACATTGGTTCAACTTTTGATTGGTTACAATCAAAATAATCCAAATACCTAGGATGAAAATTTGATTTATACTCAACATTCTTATAATAGAGTGGTCCACACTTCTACTAGTAAGTCCCCATTTTAAACTTGGTTTGGGTATTTTCCACCTTCACCCTTGGATGTTGTATATGGACAACAAGGAGGAGTGATGGAAGACATCACAAGAGATTCATTGAAAGAGGAATTGTTTTTTTTTAAATATTATACAAATCCATTTGCAAGTACAAGAGACATTGAAGAAGTCACAATAAAAGTATAAGGCTCAACATGATCATATCATAGAATTGAGAAAACATTCAAGGTGGAAGACAGAGTCTGGTTGCATATAAACAAAGACATACTATAGGTCCTAGTAATAAGATCAAGGATATATGGTATGGTCCTTTTGAAGTATTGGAGAAGGTGGGTGATAATTCTTACAGACTTAATCTACCTCCATATATGTGCATTTACTCAGTAGTGAGTGTGGAAATCTAAAACTCTACGAGCATTCCATGTTCGATCAGGAAACTGATGAGAAATTCATACATACCATAAAGGACTTAGCACCTAAAAATTAGGTAGATTTTTGAAAAGATACAGTTTTGCCAAAAATAACAAACAAGGGCAGCATGAACTAAGGTAGGTTGGGTTGAAAGGACAATTTCCATGCAAGGCCAAATGGTACTCCAAGGATAAGGTAGATGAAAAATATCCTAAGCTCATTTAGTAAAATATTTTGGGGACCAAAAGCCTCCCTAAATGGGGACGTATGATCCAAAATTGGTCATTATATAATTTTTCATCTATCTTGGTATTTTTTAGGTGGAAAAATTGGAGGAATTGGCTTGTAGTGACCATTTGAGGGGTAGGTCCCAGTGTGGTGATTTTGTGCTTGGAAACTTCGAGAGTTGATTTGGGGCATCAAATGACACATTTTGGGGTAAACATTGTGTGAGCTTAGCTCTAGTGCCTATATGTTTTTCTACAAACTGAAATCTTTCCAATGATGCAAAAATCACTTCAATCAAAGTTCATGTGCAAAGGTTATGCCTCTCACAAGTTGACCTACCTTGTTGACCACCATGGTACCGGGTGGATGCCATGTCAACCCCCATTACTCTCGTGTGTGGGGCTAGTCATGTGTGGACTTTCAAGAGTATTCTAGAGGGTCCAAAACCCTAACACTAATTGAGGGTTGAGGCATGTGAAAACCCTAACCCTAACCCTAGATGGTTATATGTCTATCTTAAATATTGGGCCACTAAAAAGAGAAGGGGTTCCATTCTTTTGGTATTGTTATTGTTCCATATTTGATAAGAATATATAAGAGTGGTATATTGAATCATAATAGAGGAGATAGAAGATTATGTAATAGCCATCCAGAACACAATGTCCATGGAAACTCCATAGTGAGTGCCCCTTTCTTTGTACTTGCATTTCATAATTGAGAAAAAGAGAGCACAACATAGGCCTCACCTTCTTGTTGTAGTTTCTCCCAAATTGGGTTTTCGAGGTCACATATTGTGTTCATTTGTATGGATGGTGGTTCATTTTATTTTTTCTTTCATTTCAATTTTAGTTATTTTCGTAATTTTAAGCATTATGCTAGTAATATTAAATCCAAGATCTAAGGTAATAAACTACATAATAAAAGATTTCATAATATTGTAAAATTTGTTGTGACGAAATATTCTAGTTTACAAATAAAATCGTGAATTTCATCACATAGTAGACTTAGAAAGATTTCCAATTCATTAAATTTATCAAGCTTCACTGATGAGAACTCATTAAAGTGTGTTTACCTACCCGAGAGTGTCAAAATTCAATTACGTCAATTGCATTGGATTCATAGACCCTACAGGTAGACCATTTCGGTGTCAAAATGACATTTCAACCAGACAACCATTTTTGTGTACAAAGGCATTTTTAATTAAAACTCATTTGCAACCTTCCTAATGGTCATAAACACGTATAACGTGATTAGATGATGCTGAATAACTATTTAATGTGCATGGGATTTTCCATTTCTCACTTTTTATCACTCAACACAGCGTTTTCATCATGCACAATGTCATGGTTCCCGTGGAATAATAGTGAATTAGGAAACACGAGTGGGCGGGTTGTCTAAATATGTGATTACATTGTTAGGAATCATTGAACCTAAATTCATATACCCTAGAGCACAACCTACAAACCCTACATGAGTATTTGCATTGTATCTCTTTTTGAGTTTTGTGAGCACCACATACAACCCCTTGTCTCATTCATCCCACTCATTTCACCAACACGAATCCTCTACGAAAGTATTTTCTGAGCTCTATTCTCATGATTATATGAAGAGTTATATCTTCTGAAAGTCTATTCGGCCTCTCTCATCTACCCTATACAAGGATCTCTGTTCTTCTCCTCGTGACAAGGCCTTCTCTTGGTTGTAACCTACACACAACGACCAATGGACAATGCAATAACAAAATGTACCCCTGTTGTCCATTATGTCAATGGGGTCTTCTGATTTCTATCTTTTGTGCTCAATCCAATTATGAGTGCAACCTCTACTCTAGATTGATTGGTTGGCTCCTTTCTTTGCATAGCATGCTCACATAACTATTGTTATCTATCAATCAATCGGTTTCATGCTTGGGTACTGCCTAAATTTTTTTATCACGATGAGACAAATTCCTAAAGCCTCAAACAAATCCATGCCTTAGTGACTTCACTTCCTTCTTACATACAACACCTACATCTATGGTCACAAATCATGAATAGAGGTAATTAGTTTACATGTCATGTAATTCGACCAATTCATATTGACATAAATGGATGAAGAAGGTGAACTCGGTATGACTATTGGATCACCTTACAACCCTATCTAAAGTGCCTAATCCTTATCGATCATCAATACAACCAAAGATAACAAATTTTCATTGTCTTTACTGTCATAAACCAAATTTGACAACCTTATTACAATATGGAACCTGAAATGTTTGCAATATTATGGAACATAATAACACTTGCAAGCATTGAGCAAGGTGAGGAGAATGGTGTTCCCTACGTTTTTTCTTATTCATTGATATATGCATGTGCATAATTATTGGTTAGAAGCATAATATCAAATTAAAATAAGAAGCTTTTGACCATAATTCCTCTCTCACAAAGCTACTCTAGAGGCATCCAAAGTGGTACTAGCTCTCCAATATAGGCATCCAACTGCATTGACACCTCACATATACATCATTCGATCTCTCATTCGATCTCTCATAATCAATATAAGTCGGATGTTTCAAGTCAGGATTTCTATGAGACATCCAAAACTCTAGTACTCGTGTATACAAGGAAATGGAGGATTATATAAAACTATGAACCCTATTTGTAGTCCAAAATAATAATTCACTTTTTTTTTATGCATCGAGCTCCCATGAGGGGAACAACTATGAATCAACCTAGATGAATGCCTCCAACATCGAAAATAACAAGTTGGGGGCCTATGGATTCTCAACAAAATTGAACGATCTATTATTTTATAATAATGACTCACAAGTACATGAAAGAGAGAGCAACCAAGTATAGGAGGAAATCGACCAGCAATATAAAGATTCAACTAGGAAAATATAGAGGTTGACTCAGGGAACAGAGTTGACCCAGTTGTGAATAGAGTTTCCTAGGTAGTGATAAATCGACCCTGCTGTGAATAGAGTCGCTAAGGCAAGTTGGAATCAACCCAGTTGTGAATAGAGTCAACCAAGAAATGAGGAATCGACCCAGCTATGAGAATTTCGGCATAAGGGATGTGTACGACCCATGGGATAGTGAAAACATGGCCAACAAACAAAATTTATCTCAGGGAGTGAATTAGTGACTTGTAGGTGAGAGAAATACTTCAACAGCCATGAAATGACCAATTTAGCAACTTTCTGAACATTTGCAATAGAATTTTTTTAATAGCAATCGATCTCATACTTCAACGGGAATTGGACGGTGGACATTCTGAAGCTATTGATGTACTTCACTTGCACACATAAATGAATTCTCATACCATAAAATAACTAGGCATCAATTTAACATGAACAAGAGCAACATCAACACATATGAGATATTCTCACAACAATAACATAGTAGTCAATCACAATGAACTCAAAATTTTACCTTGAAAACCTAAATGGGAAAACTAGCTTTGAATGGGGCCTCAGTGATTCAATTCGACAATTTTTAGTTGCAATGCTTCCATGGCTCTCTATGCCTCTTCCTCTCTTGGCCAAAAAAAAATACCTTTAAGAGTGAAAACAAACATAAACATAAACATTTATTCAACTTTTACATTTATAAACATTTATAAACATTTTCATTTTTTCTTATTCAACTTTTACATAAACATTGTTTTACATAGTTTGCTAACCCTCATTAATTGCAAAACTAACTTGCAGGTACCAAGTCTTACAACCATTTGCTGGTTCAGATCCATTTTAGATCGCACCTCCCCATTGAGAGTCTTTTTGGTCTGCAAAAGATTGAAGGAAATAAATTTGAATCAATGTGCCTTATGCTTTCTTCTTTGGAATGTGGCTCTGACTCTAGCTCCTTGCTACAACTTTGACTTTGTCTTTGGCTCTTGGCTATGGTCTTGGTTATGGATTTGGCTATGGTTTTGGATCTTGTTCCCATAATGAAGAAGTTTTCTCACTAACTCTCATATATGAGCAATCTCCATATTTGAACTTTGCAATCAACACCCATTCCCATCTCTCTCAAACTTGGAGACGGTCCATTTTGGAAGTAAATTAAGCCAAGTTGAATGTTGGTCTGTGTTCAAGTTTACCCCAACATACCATGCCATCACATAACAATTCTGCAAGAGAAGTGTGGCTACTTTATTTTTCCAGGATCAATTGCTTCTCAACATGGAAACAACTCTTTGGTGCCTACACATACTTGCAAGCACATCATGGAGTTCTCAAGAAACCCCCCAAGGTTATTGACTTTCGTGCACCAATCTCTTTCACATCTTCAAGGATGGATTCTTTTGATGCAATATCAAAAACAACCATTGGAATGTGACTGCCCTTGGCATCAACCTGTTGTCCATATTTTTGGTGTCACTGGCCTCATGTGCTGCTATCTCTCCTTGGTTAGCTTATGATCCTTAGATTGAAGATGTAGGTAGTTGTTCATCTTCCTCAATCATCACTTTCTATGTAGTTTCTAGGGTGAATATCTGAATGAAGTCACTAACACTTTGCTTCCCAGTGGCCACTCAAATCGTAAAGGTGGCAGAATTTCTTAGTGTTGTTGTAAGGACTAGTTAACATGTTAATTTTCTCCCTATTCCTTTGAGTTTGTTGTTGTATTGGAGAAGTATTCTTGTCCTTATTCCTCTGAAACAATTTAGGCTTGTGGCATATGGTTTGCTTCTCCTAGAAAGGTGCATCAAGATGTCCTTTCCTCCTACAAAATGAGTAAGCATTTGAATACCAATAGTTGACAGTGTTGTGTCCTTTCCTCTTGTAGCAATGACAAACTATGAATGTCTTGTTTTCATAGGTCTCTTGGTATTCTTCTCCTTTTTACCTTGGCTAATTGGCTTGCCACTTCTTCCAAGAACTAGAATAGGCTGCATTTTTGTAGTTTCATCATCGCTACCCTTCTTCAATCTACCATAAGAAGGTTGAGGTGGTAGTGGGATGCCATCTTCATGTATCATTGCTCTTTCTTTTGTTGAGCAGAACAACTATGTATTGTCTTTCACCTTCACAGTAGTGGTATTCATGGTCATGGGATTTTCCCATATGCCATCGAAGCCTAGGCCCTCATGCTTGACCCACAGTGTGGTATAATTGGGATTAGGATGCCTTGTCTTATCTTTCATATCCCTTGTCCATCATATCCCCCCTGCCTTAACAATTTGGAACCAATGCCTCTCGTATGCTTTTCAAACTCACTAAGATATTCTTCTGAAAAAATTGAAAGAGGGTGAGATTACCAGAGTTGTCTTGATCATGGTGTTGGCTATGACAGTGGCAATGGAAAATGACCTTGCTTCCTGGTGCTCTTGGACAATTGCTTGGAGCTATGCCAAGGCCTCGTCCTTCTCTGCCAACTCTTGTAGCAACTGAGGCATCATCTGAGTGAGCCTATCTTCTTGCTATCTATCCATTTGAATTACCTTCTCTCCCAAGTGTATAACCTACACTCTATGCTTGTCCCAATATACCATGATTGTCATGGGGGAGTCTAGGCATTCATTAAACTACTTCTTTAGCAATGGCAATAGTTTGGAAAATCTCTCAAGGTTCTTCTCCATCTCTACCATCCTCTAGTTAAATCTTTGGACATGTTCCTTCACGTGTTGGTTCTCTTTTTGAAATTGAGCATTGGTGGCCCTCAAGTCTTCCAACTACACTTTGTTTCTTTTACCCATGCTGAGGTTTGCAATGTTCTGGCAGTTGCATCATGGTCAAAGATTCAACTACTTTGATATCTTATGATCTGTAAATGAGGGACTTTTAGCCCACTCACTTCACCAACATGGATCCTCTATGAAAGTCTCTTCTGAGCTCTATTCTCAAGCTTATATGAAGAGCTTTGTCTTCTAAAAGGCTACTAGGCCTCTATCCTCTTCCATGTACAAGGATCTCTTGCCTTCCCCTCACTGCAAGGATTTCTCTTGGTTGTAACCTACACACAAAAACCAACGGACAAAGTGATAACAAAATCTACCCCTATTGTATAGTATGCTAATGGGGTCTTCTGAGTTCTATCTTTTGTGCTCAATCTAATTTTGAGTGCAACCTTTGCTCCAGATTGATCGGTTGGCTCCTTTCTCCGCTAACTTGCTCACATGACTACTCCAATCTATCAATCAGTTGATTTCATGCTCGGGCACTGCGCAAAACTTTTATGATCATAGTGATACAAATTCCTAAAGCCTCTAATAAATCCCCTCCTTAGTGCTTTTACTTCTTTTTTTTCCATAGAACACTTGCATCTACAATCATAAATCATGATAAAGGTAATTAGTTTACCTCATCTAATTTGACATGTTCACAATAAATAGATGGATAAAGAAGGTGCACTTATAACTGTTGGATCACCTTATAGGCCGGTCTAAAGTGTCTAATCCTTATCAATAATCAATACAACCAAATAGAATAGATTTGCATGGTCTTTACTACCAAGAACCAAATTTGAGAAACTTGTTACAGTCTCGAACCTGAAATGTTTGCAATATTATGAAACATAATAACACTTGCAGACATTGAGCATGGTGCTTATTATTCTTCTCTATTCACATTGTGAAAACAAAGAAGAATGGTGATCCCTACATTTTTTTTTATATGCATGTGCATAATTATTGGTTATTGGTTAGACTCACAATATCAAAACAAAATAAGAAGTGTTTGAACATAATTCCTATCTTACAAAGCTTTTCCAAATCCCTGAATGTATTCCAGTTGATTGTCCTTCAAAGAACAACATGACTATGAGCAGTACCAACTCTCCAATATAGGCATCCAATTGCATTAACACCTCACAAACACAACATTTGGTCTCTCATGATCAATATAAGTCAGAGGTTGCAAGCCAAGATTCCTATAAGACATCCACCACTCCTATACTCATGAATGCAAGGAAAATGGAAACTAATATAAAACTAGAAAACCCTTTTGCAGCCCAAAATAATAATTCATTATTTTTTTTTTTATGCATCGAGCTCCCATGAGGAGAACAACTATGAATCAACCTAGATGATTATCTCCAGCGTCGAAAACAAGAACTTGGGAGTCTATGGATTCTCAACAGAATTGAATGATGTATTATTATAGCATAATGACTCACAAGTACCTCATAGTGAAAGTGGTTAGGTATAGGAGGAAATAGACCAACAATATTCAACCAGGCAAAGATATAAGAGGTCGACTCAGGGAACGGAATTGGCCTAGTTGTGAATAGAATCGCCCAGGCAGTGAGCAATTGATCCAGTTGTGAATAGAGTCGCCTAGGCAAGTGGGAATTGAATCAGTTGTGAATAGAGTCACCCAGGCAGTGAGGAATCAACCCATCTTTGAAAAATTTGGCCTAACAGGTGCATATGCCCTATGAGGGAGTGAAGAGATGGACAACAAACAAAATTTATCTTAGGGGGTGAAGTGACGACTTGTAGGTGAAAGAAATACTCCAACGTCCATAAAAGGACCGATTTAGCAACTTTTTGAACATTTTTTATAGACAATTTTTAATAACCATCGATCTCAGACTTCAAAGAAAATTGGATGGTGGACATTCCATAGCTCTTAATGTACTTCACTTGTATATAAAAAATGAATTCTCACACTATAAAATAACATGAACAAGAGCAACTTCAATACATATAAGAGATTCTCACAATAATCAATCACGATGAACTCAACATTTTACCTTGGAAACCAAAATGGGAAGACCAACTTCAAATGGGGACTCAATGATTCATTCCAACAATTTCTTGTTACAAAGCTTTGAATGGGGACTCATGTATTCATTCCGACAATCTCTGATTACAATGCTTTCATGGCTCTGTATGCCTCTTGCTCTCTTAACTAGCAAAAAAAACCCTGTGACAATAAAAGCAATGGAAGAAATAGGGAAAACTAGTGGATAAGGGAAAGACCAACATACATGACCCTTCATTTCTCCCTCATCAACCTTCTCTCCTATTCTTCTTTTTTATATTTTAATTCATCCACTTTTCCTTCTCATTTTCATTTTGTTTTATTCAACTTTTAGAACTGTTTTACATAGTTTGCTAACCTTCATTAATGTTTCAATTAATCTTGGAAATACCGTTCAGATACTCTCTTTCAATTAATCTTGCAAATACCATTCAGATCCATTTCAATACTCTCTTGAGAATTTTTTTTATACCAAAATTTGGATTGCGTAGCATATTTGTTTTCACCTGCACAGATTAAAAAACAACAATTAATCCCCAAAACCTTACAAAGAAATTCGTCATAACTCAGGTTGAAAAACGGAGTGTGACATCACCTCAATTCCATGTTTAATCCCGGAAATTTTTAGATCATTTACCCATCTTCTTTCAATATGCATTCATTGAAGGCCCTAAGAAATTCCATTTCACTCAGTTCACCAATGCAAATATTAACACTTCAAATGAGATAAACTAGATATTGAAGGAAGAAAAACTAGCTGTCGAAGGAGCCATATGATGGATAGTTTTGAATTGCAATAACTTACGCCGTAGGTGCTCATGAACTGTTCATAGATGGGGGGCTGCTCATCATAGTCCTTATTCAAACACTCGAGCAGATCCGTTTGTTGAATTTACAAGCGCCCATAAACGAGCAACATCCCATCTATAAGCAGTTCCTGAGCACGCTCATGAAAGGCGTTGAATCGGTGAAAATGTCTCAGAAAGCCAGTCCTTTTAATATCTTTCACAACCTCGGATAAGCCTCTCAAATCCAGCAGCTGGAGAAGTGGATCTGCTGCTTTCTTCAGTAACAGATGGTTATTTATACAAAAAAATATCACAACAGAGTTGAAGAGTTCAAGCAATTTGTACAAGTAGAATTTGTACAAGTAGGTAGAAGTAGGTAGATGAGAATACAATTTTCAAGCTGAATAATGGTCTTCATTATTATAATAATAATAATCAATTTTTAAGATCATTGTCAAGCCAGACATCAAATTGATGTATAAGACTCTATAACTCATGATTTTTAATGGTGAATGGTGACACTCAATCATTTATGATCTTCCCAATACTCCTGCCAGACATCAAATTGATGTATACGACTCTATAACTCATGATCTTTAATGGTGAATGATGACACTCAATCATTTATGATCTTCCCAATACTCCTGCCAAACATCAAATTGATGTATAAGACTCTATAACTCATGATCTTTAATGGTGACACTCAATCATTTATGATCTTCCCAATACTCATGAGTTTGAATTTGACTAAGTCAACCAACGACTTGAAAAACACAGTAAAACCAACGACTAAAAGACACGCTAACTTGCTATAACTGGGCAAGTTTGACTGTGACTCGGGTGCGTCATGCATGACGGCCATACTCGAAGGGTTTGACCCAGACTGGTCGAGTCTGGCAGGAATCAGAACGAAAAATAGTCAACCAATTAGTTCAAAAGGTTACTTTCATTTTTTTTTTAATATTGTTGGATATTTGTCTTTTTATCTGAAAATATTAAATAGAAATATTATCCACAAATATCATTATCAGTTAATTTCAACAAATTTCTCTTTATTTTAAACTTAAAATAAATTCCAATTATTCTCTTTAGAAAATGTGTCCCATTCATTGGGGAGGATAAGTTATTCCTTTAAAAAAAACCCATTTATCATTTATAAAAGCAACATGTCAGCTTCAAATTTATGTCAAAGTACTTTTATTTTATTTTGAATCAACTCTTACACTTTGTTTCGGTTTCTGAAATCATCACGAATCCCATTTTCGTGACTTTATTCCATTTTCTTTTGGTTTAGTGTCATTTGAAAGGAGGGTTAGTAATTTTTGTCTTCTAATAGGAGAAGTGTTGTATATATTATTTTTGAAGAGGATAAATTAATAATTGTTTTAGGTGTAAAAATATATTATAAAAAAAGTTATTATAAGTGAGTAGGTTAATATTTCAAAACTAAATGAAAGTTTGTAAAGGATTATTTTAATTTTTAAATAATATTATAAATTAATTTTTAAATTAAATATGATAATTTAAAAAAAAAAAGAGTCAAAGTTATATATAAGTTTTTATCTAACTAAAATTTGGAGGATTTTTTCAAAGTTTAAACTTGACCAGTTATATATATTAATAATAATAATAATCTATTTTTAAGATCACATTCAAGCTAGACATTTAATTGGTGTATGAGATTCCTTGTTTGTAGGACTTAAATCATATATAAGTTTCTACCCATGACTTTGGAAGACTTTTCCAATCTTTAAAACTTAGAGAACTTTTCGAAGACTTTCCAATTTAAAGTTCAAATTTAACAACTCATACATAAATTTATATATAGAAGAGACTTTTCCAACATTAAGATTTATGAGGACTTTTTCAATATTCAAAAGACTTTTCAATGATTTTCTAAATAATATTATTAACCAAATTTTTAGTTCAAAATTGATAAATTATATATAAGTTTTTAGTCAAGGACTTTTTCAACCTTCAAAAACCTTTTCAATATTTTTGTAGATAATATCATTAATCAAATTTTAAGATAAACATTTAAATCTTATCAAATATATAAATAAATATTTCAACTTTCAAAAACCATTTAGAGGACTTTCCCAACTTTTAAAAACATTTTCAATACTTTTTCAAATAACATCACCAACCAAATTTTAAAAAAGTATTTCAACCTTAAAAATATATTTAAAAAAAGTATTTCAACGTTACAAAAATAGTTCAACCTTAAAAAAATATTTCCAATCTTCTGTTATTTTTTCAAATAATATCATGAATCAAATTCCAAAATAAATATGGCAACCTTAAAAAAAAAATTCAAACATGACAAGTCAATTGTCATAGTTTAAATTTGACAAGTTATATATAAATTTCTATCCATGACTTGGAGGACTTTTCCAATCTTCCAAGGCTTAATACGACTTTTGCAACTTTAAAAATTATTATAAAACTTTAAATAACTTTTCAATACTTTTCCAAGTAATAGCATTAACCAATGTTAAAATTTGATAACTTATACATAAGTTTCTATCTAAGACTTAGGGGACTTTCACAACCTTAAGGTTTAGGAGGACTTTTCCAATATTCAAAAAACTTTTCAACCATTTTCTAAATAATGGTATTAACCAAATTTTAAGTTTAAACTTGATAAGTTATATATAAGTTTTTACTTAAAGTTTATGAAGATTTTTTCAATCTTCAAAAACTTTTTTACTATTTTTTTTTGAATAACATCATTAATCAAATTTTAGGATCATCATTTTAATCTTAAAAAATATAGATAAGTATTTTAATTTTCAAAAACTATTTAAAAAATATAGATAAGTATTTTAATTTTCAAAAACTATTTAGAAGGATTTTTACAACTTTTAAAAACATTTTCAAAATATTTTCAAATAAAGTAACATAACTAACCAAATTTTAAATAAGTATTTCAACATTAAAAAATAGTTCAACCTTAAAAAATATTTTTAATTAAAAAATTAGATAAGTATTACAATTTTCAAAACAAATTTAAAAAATAGATAAATATCTCAACCTTTTAAAATAGAAAAGTATTTCAACCTTTAAATAAATAGATAAGTAGTTCAACCTTAAAAAAAAATAGATAAATATTTCAAGCTTTCAAAATAGAGAAGTAGTTCAACCTTTAAATAAATATATTAGTAATTCAACTTAGAAAAACAACACTTGACAAATTCAATACATGAAAGCAATCAAGCAAATACATAAGCTCTTCACGTATTTTACAATCCATGTCTTCTTTAAACATTATAAAGAATCAAATTAATATTTGCAAATATTAATACATAGAATGAGAAAAAATTGATCATATGCTACATTATCTATGCTGGGAAAAATCCTATCATGATTCTAGGCTAATAATGATCTGGATCAGTGAACAATAACTTCTATTGAATAAATGAAATAGGCTGAAACTGTAAAACTGTAGAATTCAAACAACTTGCTCGAATGGTGGTAGCTATCTATTACGTGCATACATCTGAGCAGAATGATTACAATGAGGCTCCAAAGGCCCTTTTAACATTATTTATCAATGTCAAAACCCTAGACATTCAAAAACCTAACCCTAGGAGGTGAAACACCAAAAGTTATGTGGGTCTCAATTTTCTTGGGTCGTAACTTTTGCATACGACCTCCGTTTTAGGTGCGTGATAGCCCGTTGTAAAGTTCTTTTCGAGACTACACATTACGCCATCAAAATGTGACTTTGTCTACAGTTTGAGTGTGAAAAGCAAAATAAAACACTATTTAGGGCCCCAAAATGGCCCAGAAAGTATAGAAAAATGTACTTACATGAAAAATTTCAAACTAAGCCACTTGGATTAGGTGGGTGGCCACCAGTCTCCACCTGGAAGATGTGTAAGGCTTCAGACAACCCCGGAAGTGTAGAACCCAAAATTACAAAGAAGTATAGAAGAACATGTTGAACTAAAAACTGTCAAGAGGAGCTAGTTGGAATAGGTGGGTGGCCACCAATATCCACCTGGATTAATCCTCCCCCTTTAGGAAACAATGGTCTCCATTTTATTGAGTTCCCCCATCAGGTGAGAAAACTTTTGTTGAATTTTCCCCCAGGTGAACCACTTGCCTTGGTGTAAGAGTTGCCCTGCCTTGACAATCCAATAAAGTTGTATCTTTTGTTGGTGAGTGCCCTTGACCCGTGTGTTCACTATTTGATCAGTGGATGCTTGTTCAATGTAGTCAGGGTTGAGCTTTGTTGGTGTCAATTGTTTTGCGATCTCTAAGTTGTCCAATAAGGGTGGAAAATATGGTCGAAGGAGGTCCACATTGAACACTGGGTGCAAGCCAATGAAGGGTGGAGTATTGAGCTCAAAAGCATTGTTACCCAGAGTCTTGGTGATAGTGTAAGGCCCATAGCAAAGTGGGCGGATCTTTCGATGGGGCCCTGTAAGGCGCTCTTTTTGCAAATGTAACTAGACCTTGTCTCCCACTTTAAACTGGTGCGGTACTTTGTGTTGATCATGGAGTTGTTTGTACTTAGCAATGGCTTTCTGCAAAATCTCATGGACCTGTTGGTGGATGTGTTGAATCTGCTCAATGAATTTGGTGGCTTTGTCGGCCTCAGACTGAAATGAGAAGATTTGGCCTGTGTGGTGGCAAGAGGTAATGAAACATCAATGGGACCCAAGGGTTGGAATCTCAACCCCACCTGAAATGGGCTATGGCCGGTGGAGCTATGGAGAACCTTGTTGTAGGTGTGTTGAACATAGGGGAGACTCTCATCCTAGGTACGTGAATGCTTAGAGTTGTACATGCGCAGGATGTGCACAATCATCTGATTGACAACCTCGGTTTGGTCATCGGTTTGGGGGTGGAAAGCAATGGATTTAGTGAGCTTGGTGTCCAATAATGACCAGAGACTCGACCAAAATGTGTTGAGGAACCTGTTGTCCCGATCGGAGAGGATGGTCTATGGTATCCCAAAATGGACCCACACTCGTTCGAAGAAGAGCTTGGCAGTATCTGCCGCTGTGATGCTCTTCTTGCAGGCTGTGAGGATGACCATCTTCAGAAACCGTTCAACTACCACAAATACACAATCATTGTATTACTTGGTGAATAGAAGGCCAGACATGGATTCCCAAGGCCTCTCGAGAGTAGGAAGAGAAGTATATAAGCCTTGCTTCTTGATCGTTGGCTTGGAAATGGTACACACATTGCAAGATATGATATACTTGTTCACGTTTTGTGTGATATTATTTTTGAAGAGGATAAATTAATTATTGTTTTAGAAGATGTAAAAATATATTATAAAAAGAGATATTGGAGTGGGTTAATACTCCAAAACTAAATGAAAGTTTGAAAAGGGCCTTTTCTAATTTTTAAGTATTTTTTCAAATAATATCATAAATCAAATTTAAAAATAAATATGATCATTTAATAAAAAAGTTCTGGTCTGAATGATTTATGGTCTTCGCTGAATGGTTTATGGTCTTCTAAGTTCTGAGTACTCCTGAGTTTGACTAGGTCAACAAACGACTTGAAAAACACAGTAAAACCAACGACTGAAAGACACGCTAACTTGCTATAACTGGGCAAGTTTGATTGTGACTCGGGTGCGTCATGCATGACGGCCATACTCGAAGAGTTAGACTGGTTGAGTTTGGGAGGAATCAGAACGTAAAATAGTCAACCAATTAGTTCAAAAGGTTAGTTTCATTTTATTTTTTTTAATATTGTTGGATATTTGTCTCTTTATCTGAAAATATTAAATAGAAATATTATCCACAAATATCACTATCAGTTAATTTCAACAAATTTCTCTTTATTTTAAACTTAAAATAAATTCCAATTATTTCTCTTCATAAAATGTGTCCCATTCATTGGCTAAGATAAGTTATTCCTTTAAAAAACAAATTTATCATTTATAAAAGCAATTTGTTTGGTTGAAATTTATGTCAAAGTATTTTTTATTTTTATTTTGAGTGAACTCTTGCACTTTGTTTGGGTTTTTGAAATCATCACTAATCCCATTCTCCTGAATTTATTCCATTTTCTTTTGGTTTAGTGTAATTTGAAAGGAGGGTTAGTAATTTTTGTCTTAGAATATGAGAAGTGTTGTATATATTATTTTTGAAGAGGATAAATTAATAATTGTTTTAGAAGGTGTAAAAATATATTATGAAAAGAGTTATTGGAGTAGGTTAAGACTCCAAATCTAAATGAAAGTTTGGAAAGGATTTTTTTTCGAATTTTTAAATATTTTTTCAAATAATATTATTAATCAAATTTAAAAAAAAATATGATAATTTAAAAAAAAAAAGTCAAATATAATAAGTTATATATAAGTTTCTATCTAACTAAAATTTGGAAGACTTTTTCAAAGTTTAAACTTGACAAGTTATATATATTAATAATAATAATACTAATCTATTTTTAAGATCACATCTAATCTAGACACTTAATTGGTGTATGAGATCACCTTGTTTGTAGGACATAAGTCATATATAAGTTTTTACCCATGACTTTGCAAGACTTTTTCAATCCTCAAAACTTAGAGAACTTTTCAAAGCTTAGAAGACTTTCCAATCTTAAGTTCAAAGTTGACAACTCATACATAAATTTCTATATAGAACACGGGGGACTTTTCCAACCTTAAGATTTAGGATAACTTTTCCAATATTCAAAAAACTTTTCAATGATTTTCTAAATAATATTACTCACCAAATTTTTAGTTCAAAATTAATAAATTATATATAAGTTTTTAGTCAAGGACTTTTCCAACCTTCAAAACCTTTTCAATATTTTTGTAGATAACACCATTAATCAAATTTTAAGATAAACATTTAAATCTTATAAAATAAAGATAAATATTTCAACTTTCAAAATCCTTTAGAGGACTTTTCCAACTTTTAAAAACAACCCATGACTTTGGTTGACTTTTTCACTCTTCAAAGCTTAGAGAACTTTTCAAAGCTTAAAAGACTTTCCAACTTTTCCCATATTCAAAAGACTTTTCAATGATTTTCTAAATAATATTATTAACCAAATTTTTAGTTCAAAATTGATAAATTATATATAAATTTTTAGTCAAGGACTTTTCCAACCTAAAAAAACATTTCCAATATTTTTATAGATAACATCAAATATTTAAATCTTATAAAATATAGATAAATATTTCAACTTTCAAAAACCATTTAGAAAATCAAATTTTAAGATAATCATTTTAATCTTAAAAATTATAGATAAGTATTTTAATTTTCAAAAACTATTTAGAGGACTTTTTCAACTTTTAAAAACATTTTCAATACTTTTCCAAGTAACATCACCAATTAAATAAGTATTTCAACATTTAAAAAAAATATTTCAACCTTAAAAAAAAATTTAATTAAAAAATTAGATAAATATTATAACTTTCAAAAACAAATTTAAAAAATAGATGAATATCTCAACCTTTTAAAATAGAAAAGTATTTCAACCTTTAAATAAATAGATAAATAATTCAACCTTCAAAAAATAGATAAGTATTTCAACCTTTCAAAATAGGGAAGTATTTCTACCTTTAAAGAAATATGTTAATAATTCAACTTTGAAAAACAACACTTGAAAAATTCAATACATGAACACAATCAAACAAATACATAAGTTGTTCACGTATTCTTACAATCCATGTCTTCTTTAAACATTATAAAGAATCAAATTAATATTTGCAAATATTAATATATAGAATGAGAAAAAAATTGATCATATGCTACATTATCTCTGTTGGGAAAAATCCTACCATGATCCTAGGCAAATAATGATCTGGATTTATGAGCGAAACAAGATGAATAACAGACTGAATACAATAACACATAGATAACAACAGATATCTAGTGAACAATAACTTATATTGAATAAATGAAATAGTGTGAAACTGTAAAACTCTAGAATTGAAACAACTTGCTCGAGTGGTGGAAGTTATCTCTGAGAAGAGATGTGGTTGTTACGTGCATCTGTTTGAGCAGAATGATTAAAATGAGGCTCCAAAGGCCCTGTTAACATTATTCATGAATGTCAAAACCCTAGACATCCAAAAACCTAACCCTAGGAGGTGAAACGCCAAAAGTTATGTGGGCCCCGATGGGTAAGTTGGTACCTCAACTTCTCGGGGTCGTAACTTTTTCATACGACTTCCATTTTAGGCGTGTGATAGCTCGTTGGAAATTTCTTTTCGAGAACTACACATATTGTCGTCAAACTGTGACATTTTTTACAGTTTGGGTGTGGCAAGCCAAAAAAACACTATTTAAGGCTCTAAAAACGACCCTGGAAACACAGAAAGAAGTACTAACATAAAAAAATTCAAACTAAGCCAATTGGATTAGGTGGATGGCCACCAATATCCACCTAGAATATTTGTAGGGCTTCAGACATCCCCAAAAGTGTAGAACCCACAATTACAAAGTAGTACAGAAGAACCTATTGAACTAGAAACTGTCAAGAGGAACCAGTTGGAATATCCACCTAGATCAATCCTCCCCCCCTAGGAAGCAATGGTCTCCATTTCGTTGAGTTCCCCAATCAGGTGAGGAAACTTCTGTTGTATTTTCCCCCATGCGAGCCACTTGCCTTGGTGTAGGAGTTTCCCTTCCTTAACAACCCGAAAGTTGTATCTTATGTTGGCGAGTGCCCTTAACCCATGTGTTTGCTATTTGATCAGTGGATGCATGTTCCATAGATTCAGGGTTGAGCTCTTTTAGTGTTAGTTGTTCTGCGATCTCTGAGGTGTCCAATAAGGGTGGAAAATATGGTCGAAGGAGGTCCACATTGAACACTGGGTGCAAGCCAAGGAAGGGTGGAGTTTTGAGCTCAAAAACATTGCTACCCACAACCTTGGTGATAGTGTAAGGCTCACATCGAAGTGGGCGGAGATTCTGATGGGGCCTGTAAGGAACTCTATCTGCAAATGTAACCAGACCTTGTCTCACACTTGAAACCGTTGCGGTACTCTGTGTTGATCATGGCGTTGCTTGTACTTAGCATTGGCTTTCTGCAAAATCTCATGGACCTGTTGGCAGATGTTTTGAATATGCTCAATGAATTTGATGGCTTTGTCGGCCTCATACTGAACATGGGAAGATTTGGCCTGTGTAGTGGAAAGAGGTAATGAAACATCAATGGGACCCAAGGGTTGGAATCCCAACCCCACCTGAAATGGGATATGGTCATTGAAGCTATGGATAGCCTTGTTGTAGTTGTGTTGAACATACGGGAGACTCTCATCCCAGGTACACGGATGTTTAGAGTTGTACATGCGCAGGATGTGCACAATCATCCGATTGATGACCTTGGTTTGGCTGTTGGTTTGGGGGTGGAAAGTAGTGGATTTAGTGAGCTTGGTGTCCAACATTGACCAGAGACTCGACCAAAATGTGTTGAGGAACCTGTTGTCCTGATCGAAGAGGATGGTCTATGGTATCCCAAAATGGACCCACACTCGTTCGAAGAAGAGCTTAACAGTATTTGTCGGTGTGATTCTCTTCTTACAGGCTGTGAGGATGGCCATCTTCGAAAACCGAAAACCGATCAACTACCACAAATACACAATCATTGACTTGCTTGGTGAACAGACATGTAATCCATCAAGATGGATTCCCAAGGCCTCTTGGGAGTAGGAAGAGGGGTGTATAAGCCTTGCTTCTTGATGGTTGGCTTGGAAATGGCACTGATATACTTGTTGGCATCCTGTCTGATATTATTTTGAAGAGGATAAATTAATAATTGTTTTAAAAGGTGTAAAAATATATTATAAAAAGAGATATTGGAGTAGGTTAATACTCCAAAACTAAATGAAAGTTTGAAAAGGATTTTTCGAATTTTTAAATATTTTTTCAAATAATATCATAAATCAAATTTTAAAATAAATATCATAATTTAAAAAAACAAAGTCAGACATAATAAGTGATATATAAGTTTCTACCTAACTAAAATTTGGAAGACTTTTTCAAAGTTTAAACTTGATAAGTTATATATATATATTAATAATAATACTAATTTATTTTTAAGGTCACATCCAAGCCAAACACTTAATTGGTGTATGAGATCCCCTAGTTTGTGGGACATAAGTCATATATATGTTTCTATCCATGACTTTGGAAGACTTTTCCAATATTCAAAAGACTTTTCAATGATTTTCTAAATAATACTATTAACCAAATTTTTAGTTCAAATTTAATAAATTATACATAAGTTTTTAGTCAAGGAATTTTCCAACCTTCAAAAACCTTTTCAATATTTTTGTAAATAACATTATTAATCAAATTTTAAGATAAACATTAGAATTAAATATTTCAACTTTCAAAAACCATTTAGAAGGACTTTTCCGACTTTTAAAAGCTTTTTCAATACTTTTCAAATAACATCACCAACCAAATTTTAAAAAATTATTTCAACCTTAAAAAAAATGTTTCCAATTTTTAAATATTTTTTCAAGTAATATCATGAATCAATTTTTTAGATAAACATGGCAACCTTCAAAAAGTTCAAACATGACAAGTCATACATAAGTTTCTACCTAAAAGGATTTTTCCGAAGTTTAAATTTTACAAGTTATATAATTTTCTACCCATGACTTGGGAGGACTTTTCCTTGCAACTTTAAAGATTATTCTAAAACTTAAAAAAACAATTCAATACTTTTCTAAGTAATAGCATTGTTTCTAAAACTTTAAAAAAAAATTCAATACTTTTCTAAAGAATAGCATTAAACAAAGTTCAAATTTGATAACTTATACATAAGTTTGTATTTAAGATTTATGGAATTAATTTTCCAACCTTATGGTTTAGGAGGACTTTTCCAATATTCAAAAGATTTTTCAACAATTTTCCAAATAATGATATTAATCAAATTTTAAGTTCAAACTTGATAAGTTATATATAAGTTTTTATCAAAAGTTTAGGAGAATTTGTTCAATATTCAAAAACCTTTTTAATATTTTGGTGAATAACATCACTAATCAAATTTTAAGAAAATCATTTTAATCTTAAAAAATATAGATAAGTAATTTAATTTTCATGAATTCTCCAACTTTTAAAAACCTTTTAAATACTTTTTCAAATAACATCCCAACCAAATTTTAAATAAATATTTTAACATTAAAACAATTAATTCAACCTTAAAAAATATTTTCAATTAAAAAATTAGATAAGTATTACAACTTTCACTAACAAATTTAAAAAATAGATAAATATCTCAACTTTTTAAAATAGAGAAATATTTCCACCTTTAAAGAAATAGATTAGTAGTTAAATCTTCAAAAAATAAAATAGATAAATATTTCTATCTTTCAAAATAGAGAAGTATTTCAACCTTTAAAGAAATATATTAGTAATTCAATTTTCAAAAACAACACTTGACAAATTCAATACATTTTCAATCAAGCCAATACATAAGCTCTTCACATATTCCTATAATCCATGTCTTCTTTAAACATTATAATGAATCAAATTAATATTTGCAAATATTAATACATAAAACAAGAAAAACATTGATAATAGGATATATTATCTCGGTTGGGAAAAATCCTAAGCTAATAAGCAATATCACTTATTTCTAATATACACAAGGTCATTCCTATTTACAAAGGGGAAACATTTCCAACATTTCAATCAAGGGATATCTAGTGTAATTTGTGGACCAATCACATCAACACATAGGCTACATTATCTCGGTTGGGAAAAATCTTAAACTAATAAGCAATATCACTTATTTCTAATATACATAAGGTCATTCCTATTTACAAAGGGAAAACATTTCCAACATTTCAAGAGATATCTAGTGTAATTTGTGCACCAATCACATCAACACTGTGCATTCTCAAGCAATATGTTTTCCACAATACTCACAAAATAAATATATGTAACTCTCTAAATTTTGAAGCAAATTAGAATAAATTGTTGATTACATTGTATTATTTATTAATTACCCAAGCTTGACAACTCATCTCTGTGATTTATTTAGTGTATAAACATTCAACACACTCTCTCTAATTATCTTCAATGCACTAATTCAATGACTAACATATGCAAACAATTTGCATAACCCATCAAACATTGATTCAATGATCAAATAGATACACTACTTTGTTCAAGGTGATTCACTTTGAGCTTGTGCTACACAACTTGAAATTGAAACCCTGAAAGAGTACTAAGAAATTGAAACCTTGAAAGAGTACTAAGAGTTGCAGCACTGCAATTATTTTTCTTTCCAATGTCATTAAAATATTTTGTAAAAATTATATTTTGATCGTGATTTTAACATATATAAATAATTCATTATGTTAAGGCACATTCGACAAATTCTTCCCACAATAATTACAATTTTCATGAATAAAAGTGTTTTGCTTAAGTTGTGTTCCACCTGCATTGCATAGTGTGCATAGTGCGCTTACAATGGGAAAAGTTCATTGAAATATAACCTTACACCTCAGACATGCATATTTCTAAAGTAAAAAAAACCAAAAACAAAATGATATTTTAGAATGGGTATAAGGTTGGTATATGAATTATACTATAATAAAGTAAAAATCTAATAGAAACCACACCAAAAAATACATATATTACAAAATGATATATTAGAGTTGGTATATGGATTACATTGTAATAAAGTAAAAATCTATTAAAATTTTCTTGTTAAAGATAGGTTTGACCAATGCCTTCAAATTCAAATAATTTTATTTTGTCTTTTCACCTATAAAGCTAATCAATCATATCATAAAGCATAAAGCTAATCAATCATAGACATATAATAGAAAGGAATATTTTCAAGTGTCTTCTAGTCAACCAAATATAGTTGTTGTTATTAGTTTTTATTGAAATATTATAGATTTTTTACCATTGTATTTCATCTCAAATTAGAATATATAAAAGTTGTAGATTAATTGTCTATATATAGACATATAATAGAAAAGAATATTTTCAAGTATCCTCTAGTCAATCAAATATAATTGTTGTTATTAGTTTTTATTGAAATATTATAGATTTTTTACCATTGTATTTCATCTCAAATTAGAATATATAAAAGTTGTAGATTAATCACTATGTAAGATAATATGCGATTTTTTTTATTGCTCATATTTATTGAAATTAGACCGTTGCAACTTTAAGGATTATTTTAAACTTCAAAATAGTTTTCAATACTTTAATAGCATCAACCAAATTTTCACTTCAAATTTTACAACTCATACATAAGTTTCTATCCATAGTTAGGGGGACTTTTCCAATCTTAAATATTTTTCAATACTTTTTTCTAAGTAATAACATCAACCAAATTTTAAATTTGAAAACCCATACATAAGTTTTTATCTAGGGTTAGGAGACTTTTCCAATCCTAGGGTTAGTAGACTTTTCCAATCCTAAAGTTTAGTAGGACTTTTCCAATTTTAAAAAAAAATTCAATAATTTTACAAATAATATTTTAATCAAAATTTAAATTTAAATTTGAAAAAATCATACCCAAATTTATAACCAAGGTTTATAAGGACTTTTCCAACCTTAATTTTTTTTTTCAATATTTTTCTAGATAATACCATCATAAGTATTTCAACCTTTAAAAAAATTAGATAAGTATTTGGACATCCAAAAGCACTTTAGAGGACTTTTTGAACCTTCAAAAATCTTTTTGATACATTTTCAAGTAACATCACCAACCAAATTTTAAAATAAGTATTTCAATATTTTTTTTGTTTGTTTGTTAATTTGTGCGAGACCTGTTGTCTACACGATTAACCTGTGGCTTGAGAAACCGCGACTCAGGGGCATCTAAGCCGTCAAAATCACCCGGGGATCGCACCCGGCCTGAGCCACACCAACCCTTAACATGGTTGGATTTTTTGTCCTCGCAGGTTTCGAACCGGTGACTTTAACATCACGGAGTGGCTTAACAACACACTCTGTCACCGACTGTCCTATACCTAAGGGACAAGTATTTCAATATTAAAAAAATAGTTTAACTTTGAAAATATTTCCATCTATAAAATATTTCCATCTAAAAATATAGATAAATATTTCAACTTTCAACACCAATTTTAAAAAATAAATAAGCATTTCAAGCTTTAAAAATAAAGTGTCAACCTTTAAAGATATAGATTAGTAGTTCAACAATAAAAACAACACTCAACAAATTCAATACATTCTCAATCAAGTCAGACCAGAAGCTCTTCACATATTCTTACAATCCATGTCTTATTTAAACATTGTAAAGAATCAAATTAATTTTCACAAATGTGGAAACATAGAACAAGAAAAAAAAAAAAACTAATCATAGGTTGCATTATCTTGATTCGGAAAAATCCTACCACAATACTATACTAATAAGCAATATCACTTACTTCAAGTGTACTCAAGGTCATGCAAATTTACAAAGGGAAACCATTCCAACGTTTCAATAAGGATATCTAATGGAATTTGTGCATCAATGTCATCAACATTTTGCATTCTCCAAGTGATATGTTCTTCAAAATGATCACAAAATCAATGTATGCAATTATTTGAATTTTGAAGCAAATTCAAAATTAAAATAAATAGTCATTTTCATGGTATTATTTATTAATTACTAAGTCTTGATAGCTCATCTTCATGGGCTATTCATCTTATGAAAATTCAACACACTCTCAACAATTTACTTGAATGCACTAACTATGGCTATCATATGCACACATTTTCTATAACCCATCAAAAACTACTTCAATGCTCAAATAAATGCACTACTTGATTAAGAGTGATATCTTGTAATGGAGGCTTTTACCTATATTCAGCAATGAACGCTAACATCCAAGCTACATTTTTCAAGGAAATTCACTTTAAGCTTATACCACACAATTTGAAACTGAAATCTTACAAGAGTACTAAGAGTAGCAATACTACAATCACTTTTCTTTCTAATGCTAAAAAATACTTTGTTAAAATTAGATTTTGGTCTTGATTTTAATTGTTATAAATAAATAATATGTTAAGGTGCACTAATCAAGTATGTTCCTCCAAAAATAGTTACAATTTTCATTAGTCCTAATGAATGAAAGGAATTTTGCTCAAGTTGTCTTTCAACTGCATAATGCTCCTATGATGGGCATAGTTCATTGAAATGTAACCCTACACCTTCGACATACATATCTCTCAAGTAAAAAAGCCACATAGAAAATTTTTATTAGAAAACGATCTAATAAGATTGGTATATGGATTATATCTTTCTAAAGTAAAACTTTGATAGAATTTTCTATCAAAAGTTGGATTTCTTCTTCCGACCTTGATCCAGATTGGATCTTTGTATATTTGGCATCTATATAGATTATTTTAGAGTGGAAAAAATGGAGGAATTAGCTTGCAGGGTCATTTTAGTGGCAGGTCCTAGTTTAGAAAATTGGGTCTGAAACCTTCTGGAGCCATTTTGAGGCATTAAATGGATTTATGTGTGGTTTTGGTGTTTAAAACTTGTTCTCACCCCCTTGAAGGTGTTCTACACTCCAAGACCTTTTCAATGGTGCAGATTGTGCGTCAATCAGAGTTCGTATGCAAAAGTTATGCCTCCCGCAAGTTGACCTATCATTTTGACCACCATGGTATAGGAGCATGTCACGTCATCCCCCATTACTCGTGCATATGGGGCTAGCCACGTGAGGCTAGCCACATGAATAATTTCAAGAATATTCTAGAAGGTTCAAAACCCTACCACAATTGAGGGTTGAGGAAATAAAAAACCTACCCCTAGATGGCTATCAAGCTATGTTAAATATTGGGCCACTAGAAGGAGAAGGTGTTCCATTCTATGTTATTGTGTTTTGTTCCATAGCAGAGTAGAACAACTTGAAGTGGGAAATTAGAGAGCATAAAAGAGGGGGTTAATGTTCTATAATAGCCTAACAAGCCACAAATCTTAGGTAACTCCATAGAGAGTGCCTTCTCCTTTGTACTTGCATTATTTCCATACCAGAGAAAAGAGAGTGGAGAAGCCTCACCTTCTAGTTGGGTTTTATCCCGTAAGGGTTTCCCTGAGCAAATATTTTTGTTATCTTGTGGATGGTGTGTGATTATACTTTCTTTTTCTCTATTTTCTGCATTTTATCTATTTCATGCATAAACATAAAATCAATAACTAAATACTCTAGAATCTAAAGGAATTTAACCTTCATAGTGTAGATTTCAGTTTTATTTATCAAATATGTTGTGACGAATTGTTCCATTAGAATATCCATGATAGTTTACAAATCACATTGGTATCAAAGCAAGTTTTTCTTTTGTGTGTTTTTGGGAAGTTGTAGGATCTAGGAATCGTCTTAAAGAGAAGTCGCAGAAACCCTAGCCATGGCGGACGAGTCTGTCCATAACAACCCTCGAGATCCAATAGAAGATATATTTGAGAGGTTGGAAGCACAAGTTGTTGACATCAGTCACAATATGAAGCTCATCATGGAGGCTCTAGCAATTAATCTCAGATTGTTCAGAGATGATGGAGAGTTGAGGCTCTAACTCAGAGATCATATCGAAGGAGAAATCAGGAGATCAAAAAGACTCATGGAAGGAGTCATGGAAAGAATCTGAGAAATACCAACCAAGTTCGAGTACGGTGAACCCTTCACAGTCCCTATTCAAGATGGAAGTGAAATTGGACCTAAAGCCATACCAAAGTGAGATCGAGGCATTAAAACTGAATCATTGGTTGCAACAACTAGAAGTTTATTTTAGCATTCACCATATAGATGAAGATTAGAATATTTCATTTGCTAGATTGAAGTTAGAGGTCCATGCTTTAATATAGTGGGAAATCCATATGAAAATAATTAGGCTAGAGGGTGATCTGCCAGTAACTAGGTGGGAGGACTTCAAAACCATCATCAAGTCCCAATTCTACCCTATTAGGTATGTAGAGGACCAATGGATATGGTGGCACTACTTCAGGCAGAGGCAGGGGCAGAGTGTACATGAGTACACCATTGAGTTTAGAAATATGGAAATCATGTTGGGTATCTCTCCCAAGAACCCATATGTACTCCTCAAGTATCTGGGGGGTTTACACATTCATCTACGAAAGCAGGTGATGCTCTTCAATTCAAGGACAGTGGATGAGGCATGTGTACAGGCACAATACCTGGAAAACATAGGCCAAAAGAAGGGGCAGCTAAGTGGTTTGAAGAACAAAGAGCACGAGGAAGCTTCCAAGGAGGGAAAAAAGAAGTAGAAATGGGGGAAATATATGAATACAACAACCACTACACATCAGTGAAAAGATCCCAACAACCATTGCAATCATTGCAACATTGATGGCCACACCGAAGAAAAATGTTGGAAACTGCATCTAGAATTGAACCCGAAGAATCGCAAGAAGGACAGAAAAAAAAGAACCTTTTAGCCACAGATTCAAGAAATAATGTTGAAAGTAGCTCAGATGTGGATGAAAATATTGTCTGCACATCTGTGCAAAAGGAGGTGAATCTTATTAGCCTTCATCACTAGAAAGAGAAGGAGATAACCAAGCTCTTCCACATCAAGATTTAGGTCAAGAAGACCAAGATAGATGCTTTGTTCGATTCTAGTTCATAGGCTAATCTTGTAGCAGCGGATCTGGTCAACAGGTTTAGATTGGAGGTTCACAATCATCCTAGCCCATATCTTTTCGGTTGGGTAAACAAGGATGTAGAGATAAAGGTAATGAAACAATGTAAGATTAAATTTGTTATAAGTGTTGATTTTCTTGATGAAGTGGAATTGGATGTAGTACCCCTTGATGTATGTGGAGTAGTATTTGGAATCCATTACATGTATATGAGGGATGCTTTCTTGGTTTCTCGTTCCATTAATATTTCACTACCTGAAAAGCCAAATCAGTTATTGGCCATCGTACAATAATAACTAATTTCGACCTAAATCTATCCTTCACTTATCTGAAATTCCATGTACTTTATTGTACTTCTTCTATTCTTTAGGGATCTCGTATGTGTGAGAGGTCAAATTGGGTGATACACATATGTGAGTAGTCTCTTCATCTATCATCTATGTGAAGGTTGGCAACATGTATCTGCATGAGTAGCTTTGTAGGGATGAGAGCAAGTTGATGGATAAGGAGTTATAGGTTATGCACGGTGAGTTTATCCAATCGATTCGTAGGTTGTGGGGATTTATAATTATATGATTTTAGGTGCCAATGTTTCTAGGCCAAAAAATCCCACAAATATTTTCCCCAATGGACTAGGCATGTAGTCTCTGGGTTCATGGGTGAATCTCTAAAATGAACACTTCACAGGTTTCACTTGCAGCACGATCTTAAGAAGATTTCATGGTGCCTTAGGGTCATAAGTTCATGGTGTGAAGGTAAAATAGGTTTCGAGGCGTGGCCACCTTTGTAATAAATAGGTTTTGCACCTTTTAGTACTATGAAGGGTGGGGTTTGCGATGGTGGGACCCACAGGGAAAGTTATGTCATATGTGGACTCGTGGATATTTCATAGTTTATGACTTAGGATTCTTTGGGTTTTTCGCAGGGGCACACACGAGTATTTTTTCAAGGTGGTGTTTGCGGCTATGCTTCCTTATAGTGATATATATATACATGGATAATATGGAGTTTTAGCAAACGGTTGCATTCCTGTAGGCCCGAACTAATAGAAAGAGTTCAAAACATTGTCCCTATTAATTGTCCTTTTGATTCTACGAGAGAACTTTTGTAATGTTGCTTCGAATAATTACACTCCTTTGTAGGCATTCTTGTTGTTCTTTGGTCTGTAGAATTTTCTCCTCTGTGTCCTATTAGGGGACTCTGCTTCTTATATGCATGATATTTCTCGGGAAGAAAAGGGGTCTTCTTATTTCTGCAAGTCGAAGGAAAATGTGAACGCATCATTATACAAATAAAAAAGAATTCCCATATTTTTTCAATTCAACTAATCTGACTAAAACTTGGTTGTCAAAATGAGCTCCCCTCGGTCTATCACATAGCGGGCCATTTTTACCTGTTTAAATTAATCAGAGACATAAGAGAATGTAACCTTGGCCTCTTTTAGAGTCAACCGTGTTAAATGCAATGAGGTTTTGGGGTTGTTATGCAATTAAGGGGTGATATCAAGCCTCGTGATATATTTGATTTAACTAGCATGTTTATGGAGTGTTGGTTGGTAAGAGATATTCTTGAATAAAGCTCCCCCCCTCCCCCGTTTTTCTCTCTGTTTGGATCATTCGAAGGATCACAGATTGAGTGGATGATCTATGTAATTGTTATGACCAATCATGCATAGGTCAGTGAGAATGAACTGTATTAGAGGCAACCAATGGCCAGTCTATCCCAAGGGAGGTGAACATCACAACATGTGAGCATGGAAAGATGAATTGATCTTGCAAGGAAGGGTAGGCCTCCAAATGAAGTGTTTTTAAATTCCAAACTTTGAATCACAAAGAATGAGAATTCCTATACTGGGAAGAGAGTGTTACTCTTGTCTAATCACATATTTAACTAATTAGCAAAAGAAGTGAGGGGAAATTGGTTATCCAGGGTGCATCACCATACTAATTATGCTTAATTGTTCATCTTCCACCATCCTTTGGGAAATATGGTACTTGATTAGACTGTTCTTGGGGTACTAGCACAACACCCAACTAGGGCCTTTCAATGGACTTAATATTAAAGAGACTTTGGTTACTAGATTATGTAAGATGGCATGTAATGAGTTCTTTAACTAAGTGCTTCAAAATAACTCCTCTTTTATCCAATTAATCCAAGGATGGATAACTGACACCTAATTGTAGATAGGGTTAGGAATTGGAAAATAAGGATTGGTAGGGCCCCCATTTCTTTAGTTGACGAGGGATAAAGAAATGGGGGGATTGTTGTGGTTACAACACTAACGCAATGTCAATTACAAGATCATCACCAAAGTGATTGCTTCCTTCCTTAAACCCTTGATGCCCCTTCTTATATCACCAGAGAAATCTGGATATGTTGAGGGTAGGCATATTTTGGATAGTATTATCCTTTCGCATGAAGTGATTCATTCCCTTAATCCCACCCATTCTTCGAGAATGCTTATCAAGTTGGATATGTTGAAGGATTTTGACAAGATTAGTTAGCAATACATCCATGAAGTTATTCTTGCCTTTGGCTTCAGTAACTCTTGGGTTGATCGGGGTCTTTCTCTCACCTCCTCAACCTTTTTTTCTATATTGGTAAATGGATCCATGTCTTCAACTTTTTCCCCTTCTTGGGGCATTAGACATGGGGACCCCCTCTCACCCTTCATTTTCATTTTTATGCCCGAGGGCCTTGGTAGAAGCCTTAATGTTGTTGTTTGATAGGAAGCACTAAAAGGTCTCTATTTGCATGGGATTAATCCTCTAATTTCTGACAGATAGTTTGTAGATGATACCATGCTTATGGGGACACCATCTATAAGAGACGTTACCGAAATTAAAAGGGTCTTGGACGACTTCATGGAAGCATCTAGTACATCCACAATCATGAAAAATCACATGTTTTCTTCTTCGACACCCCAGTCTCAGTCCAATTCAAAATTTCTAGAATTCTAGGCTTCAGAAAGAGTCCCCTTCCGTCAAAATATTTGGGGGCACCACTTCTGGAAAACACTGCTAGAAATTCTTATTGGGAGGATATTCTAGCTAAGATGGAAAGGAATCTCTCCTTGTGGACCTTCCTATATCTTAATATTTTTGAGTGCTTAGTCCTCCTCAACTCTATTTTATAGGCTATCCCCTTATATATTTTTTTGTCAACATCGCCCAAACATATTTTGAACATTATTAAGAATCTACAGAGGAAATTCCTCTGGAATGACATGGGAACAAGAAGGAAATGGGCCATGGTAGCATGGGATAAATTGTGCCTCCCTAAATTGGTAGGGGGATTAGGACTTAGAGACCTATATTTGTTGAACTCAGTTCTCGAAGCCAAAACTTCCTAGTGGTGTTTAAAAGGAGGAACAAACCTTTGAGCTAGAATTTGGAGGAATAATTATGCACCTGATATTGATGAAAACAAAATAGTTAGAATTGAGGGGGGGGAGCAGGCCCAATGATATGGAACACGACTTGGAAGAACAAGTCTTTAATCTAGAATCATTTCTTTTGGGAAGTCAGGGATGACTCCACATCCCTCTTTTGGGAAGACTCGTGGTAGAAACTACCTAAAATATAGGATCAACATCAACTATGGGAAATGAAAACAACTCTAAATTCCCCCCAACCATTTTCAGTCTCTCACTTTCGGAGGTCGATGCTTGATTAGTCCATTTCAAGGGATTGGCTCTCCAAACCAGATGATCTTGGGATTGCCCAATGAATTGATACCAAAGCCTTTGAAGATGAGGCGTTATTAAGAAAAAATTGATTGAGATAGGGGCTAGATATCCTTAGGTGGGGCTATCAACAAGCAGGAAATTTCAATATCTAGGAAGCTTATCACATCAAATAAGTTCATCACCTCCTTCCTAAGGAGGAAATATGGAGTAAGATTTGGAAAGCAAACCTTTGGCCCAAGGTTGCCACTTTCCTTTGGCTAGTGACAGAATGGAAAATCCTCACTTGGGACCAGATTTCTCATTAGGTATTTGTTGGTCCTTCCTTTTGCTTTCTTGGTTGCGACGATGAGGAAATGATGGAACATTTGATAAAATCCTATTCCTTCAGCTAAGAACTTTGGGATCAAGGGGCCTCCTTGTTTTGAAAATCCAATAGGCATAGAGACAACATATAGGATAGTTTGGCCTCTTGGCACAATAATATTTATGAGATCCCTTTGTTGAATAGGATATGGTAGCTCTTTCTTGGATTTGTTATGTGGGAGACCTAGAAAGAAAGGAATCGATGTATTTTTAAAGATACTGAGTATAACCAACTAATGGTCTAGGAGTGCATCAAACAAAATATTTAGGAAACCATAAGACTCATTCACTGGATAGTTAAGGACCTTTCATGCAAGATCAGGGAGAAAATTATTTTGGACAGTTCAAACTTCAATCTTTCTCCCTTGATAAGTGGGATTGTTTTGAGTCTTCCTTCTTTGTCGATCCTGATAGCGTGGTCTCCCACTCCTTCAGATTTTATTAATGTAAAATTTTATAGATCTTCCAAAGGAAACCCAAGATCAACAAGATTTGGAGGGGTCTTTTGAAATTATTTAGGCAAACTTCTTCGCTTCTTTGTTGGCATTCTGGGGTATGACACTATCAATGGAGCTAACTTATGGGATTTAATCCACGGGTTGAGGTTTTCAACACATTGTGGTTACTCTAATCTCATTGTTGAAGGGTATTCTCAACTTATCATTCAAATGTTATCCAAACTCCAGAATGGTTCCTCTCTTAATAAGGTCTCTACCAACTAGTGACTTGCAGCCAACCTGACCCTCCTTCAATATGAGATCAAATCCACTCCAATCCTCATAGTTTTGTATGAGACACAAATAGAGTGGTTGACCATTTAGCCAATGAAGGAGTTAACTTAATAATGGGAGATATTGTCAGGGCTTGGGAAACATCTATGACCGATATCCTTGCAGTTGATTGTCACATATTAGCTCAACAACATTTGGTCTTCCTGGATGGGGCATGACAAGCTAGAACTTTGGATATTTTGTCTCCAGATCGGTCTAGATTCCTGTTATGGCGAACTAATATGGAATTTTTTGTAACACTATGTATATTTTATTTTAATTAATAGAACTTTCGCACTAGCTTACAAAAAAAATTAGTTATTTTCCTCATTTAAAAAGTTTTTGAAGGTAATGTAAGCACTCAAGTCTTGACAAAGGGATACTTATTAAAGATGCTTAAATTTTTCTATATGCGTATTCAAATTTTGTGGTAGCATTGTCTACATTTAAGAAAGCATCTTGATGTTTTGTACATCACTACATATAGTATTTTACATTCTGTACTTCTATACATATTTATTTATTTATTAATATAAACAAAGTTTATGCCTTGAAAAAAACGGTTGTATATTTGTATGATGAATACTTGATTGTGTAACTTGTTTACTGCACTTCAATAAATCGTTCATAACCCAACCCCCTTATGCTTCCTTTAGTGAGTGCCAACTCCATTGCTAGGTAGCCTTGGGAGAATGTTGGACTACATAATGTAAGCAAATGAATCAAAATTTAAACAAATATCACATTTTTAGTATGATACAATGTACAAGTATATCATGAATTTTTTTTTTCTTTCTAACTGAATTTGTGCTTTATGTGAAATCTGTCAAACTTGGCTAACCTATAATAAACACTATGTGCAAACCAAAATTTGATTTGGGCCATTAACGTGGTGATAATCCAATTCAACCACTAGACAAGAACCACAAAAAAACCTTTACAAACAAAAAATTTATGTTCTTAAGAATCATTGCATTATATTTTGTTGCTTATGTTAATAATGCACTTAAAACCTTGTAACAAATTTAAATCATATTGATTCTTCTTTGATGATAAACACTAGTGAATAAACCTCTACTACATTTTCCTTCATCTTAGGCTAAATTCAATATGCACAATGAAAATTACCTGAGTTCTATATCTTACTCTTCCAAACTATATTTCAACAAGCATTCCTCTCATATTTAAACTGAATTTGATTTTATGAATTCATTGTACATGATAAAGTACATGAACGGAAACAATAGCTGGGAAATGGTGTTATTAGACTAAATATAATCAACACTTCAATTTTTATACCATATGGAGCATGTGAACTATCATATTCACCTCAAAATGAAATGTATATGAAACTTCTTTTTTATGCAAAGTGTTCTAAATCCTAATGAAACGCCATAGAATACATTGATATTTTGGATAATCCAATGCTCAATTTGTGTGAAATCCTAAGAGACACGGGTTAAAACAACTTATGTATCGATGATTTCACATTTTCTATCTAAATGAAGTTCAAAACCAATCCATTCTAGAGACGATAATCCAAAGCCCAACTTGTGTGAAATGGTAAGAAACACGGGTCAAAATAGCTTATGTATGGATTATTTCACATTTCCTATCCAAATGAAGTTCAAAACCAATTCATTCCAAATACAACAATATCTATGGTATATGTGCAACAAGTACTAAATGACAGATAATATAAATTTGTCTAGTTGTGAGTACACTTTTTCATGCATGAGACATTAGTGGAGGATACGTTTGATCATGCTAGTTACCCGAAGGAGATCATGTCTTGAGGCCCACAATGAAGAACATGATCTACACCATGATGGTGATCATCATCATCATGTCCACATATGGCAGCCCAACAACCCCCCTCATTTTCCTCCTAGTTGGATCAACCAAGGCTCATCACATTCAAGCAACCCAGAGTATGGGAGATGGTAAGTTATTGTCACCATGAGGTATGCTAGTCCTTCTTTCATGCAAAGTGTTGTTCTTAATTTGTCGAGCATGCGGATGAGGATATTTGGTTGAAGTTGGATAATGGATCACTGGTTTGGAAAGTTGTATTAGTTGCCTTGTTTGACCTTGGTGGTCAGCTTCTATGCCCCAGTCCCGTATTGTCACCACCTAGGGAAATGGGATAATACTGGGGGGACTCCCAAGGGTAACGTTCTACTCTTGATCATACTTAGCACTTCCCTCCTTGAATCCTCTAATATTATACTAAACTTTGGCTATGGTCCATTCTCTCATAAGAAGAGGGTCTATGTCCACTAGAGAAACTGCTAGGTCCTTCCTTTTTATTATCCAACAAAATGAAGGGATACAACCTACAACTTAATCAATGTAGTGTCCTCTTTGTCCTCTCACAGTCTCCTCTCTCAAAGCACAATAATCACGATAATACACAACCGCAATACAATTCCCTCATAAAATATGATTTCCTTCTAGGGAAAACTCCCTAAAATAACTTCTACCGTCAGATCTGCGACCTTATAATGAATGGTCCAGATTGACTATGAAATTACAATATTTTACAAGGCAAATTTTCCCAAATTCTTGTTTAAGGGGCGCTTCCCCCGAATCTCCCGCTAGGGGGGGCTACAAAAATTTTCTCCACCACCCCTGGACCCCCTGGCAATAGTTGTGCGGGGGCAAGGCCCCACACACCCCCCCATTAGGGAATGGGGTCCAAGAATGACTGAAACAAACTACTGAATCAGGAAGATAATCAGGCTCCACAACCAACAATCTCCCACTTGGAAATTGGTCACAACAAATCCACTGTTGTTGTACCTGTTGAACTACACTCCACCTTGGACCTAGAAAATCTCTCATCTTCACCTTCATGCTTGAAGACCAACTGAAACTGAGCAGGAACTCATTTTCTCCCTCGTTACTCCCTTTGTTAACATGTTTGCAGGATTCTAGCTAGTATGTATCTTTTCCAACTTCAAATGTCCATCTTCCAAGACAAATCATATGAAATGGTACTTGAGTTGTATATGCTTAGTCCTTGAATGGAAGGTTGAGTTCTTTGCAATATGAATGGAACTCTCGTTGTCACAATACAACCTATTATTCTCCTGCTTCTTTTCCAATTCCTCCATAAACCTCTATAACCAAATCATCTCTTTACTAGCCTCTATAGCAACAACATACTATGCTTCCATTGTTGAAAGTGCAACAACCTTATGTAGTTTTGAAATCCAAATTATTGTTGTTCCACCTATAGTAAAAACATACCATGTGGTTATCCTCCTGCTATCTTTATCACCTGCCATATATGAATCAACATATCACTATAGAACAATGTCTGAACCTCCAAAACATAATGCATGAGTAGCAGTACCTCTCAAATACCTGAGAATCCACTTTACTTCGTCTCATTGTTCTTTACCTGGATTGTTCATATATCTGCTCACAATTCCCACTGCATGTGCAATATCTGGTCTTGTGCAAACCATCGCATACATCAAGATGTCAATTGTTGATGAATAAGGGACCCTGGACATGTATTTTATCTCCTCCTGTGTCTTGGAACACATTTCCTTAGTTAATTTGAAATGGCTAGACAAAGGTGTACTAACTGGTTTTGCATTCTTCATTCTAAACCTCTCCAACACCTTCTCTATGTACTCACCTTGATACAATGTCAATTTGTGATTTTTCTTTTCTCTTGTTATTCTCATACCAAGGATTTTCTTTGCAGCACCCAAATCCTTCATCGCAAATGAATTAGGTAATTTCTTCTTGAGCACATTTATATCATGCATGTTAGACCCTACAACAAGCATGCCATCTACATACAGTAGCAAGATAATATAGCTTCCATTTTATAGCCTTTTAAAATAAACACAGTGATCAGAATGACATCTACTATAATCTTGTTATGTCATAAACTTGTCAAACGTCAAATACCACTGCCTTGGAGCTTGCTTTAGGCCATACAAGTGCTTCTTAAACCTACATACCAAATTCTCCTTTTCTTTGACCTCATACCCCTGTGGCTGCTGCATATAAATCTCTTCCTCCAAATCCCCATGGAGAAAAATTGTTTTTACATCTAATTGTTCAAGATGCAAATCTTCTATTTCCACAAGACTTAAAATAGTTCTAATTGAAGTCATTTTAACAACAAGAGAAAATATTTCATCAAAATCTATACATTTCTTTTGTTCAAACCCCTTTACAACAAGTCTAGCCTTGCACCATTTTTTTCTTCCATCTTCTTCCTTCAACTTGTAAACCCATTTATTCTGCAATGCTCTTTTTCCTATAGGAAACTGAACCAAGTCCCAAGTCTGGTTATTTACCAAGGAGTCCATTTCCTCCTTCATGCCTTGCTTCCACTTATTTTTAGTTTCTACATGCATTGCACCTTCATAACTTTTTGGTTCACCATAATCAGTCAAAAATAAATAATACAATGAAGGAGAGTATCGTTCAGGGGGTTTACTTAACCTGGTAGATCTTCTAACAACACTTGCAGGAGTTTGAGGTACATGTTTCTCCTTTTCTTGTACATTTTGATTTTCTAGTACCTTTGGAATTTTTTTTTCGGTGATCTCATCAAGCACCGTGTATTCTAGTTTTTCTTTTTCCTGTTTCTTTCCCTACAACCGATCTTTGTACATGACCTTCTCATTGAATATGACATCTCTACTCCTAATGATTTTGTGATTTTCATAATCCCATAAGTGATAAAAAAAAAGCATTAACATCGTATCCAATAAAGATGCATTTCTTGGATTTTTCCTCAAGATTTGTTCTATTTTCTTTATCAATATGGACAAATGCTTCACAACTGAAAGTCTTCAAAAAAAGAATAGTTTACCTTTTTACCCGTCCATTCCTCCTCTGGAATTCCACCATCCAAAGAGCTTGAAGGTCCTTTGTTGATCAAGTAAACAACATTATCTAAAACATCTTCTCATAACTGTAAGGGAAACCCAACATGCAATCACATACTCCTTGCACACTCCATGATTGTCTTGTTCATCCTTTCTGACACACCATTTTCTTGTGGTGTTCCTAGAACTGTTTTCTCTCTATGAATCCCATGGTATGAACAATAATCATCAAACTCCTTGCTTTAATATTCACCTCCATTGTCTGATTTGAGACACTTCAACCTTTTTCTTGTTTCATTCTCAACCAAAACTTTCCATTTCTTAAAAGTATAAAAAACATCGGATTTTTTTCGAATGCAATAAACCCAAGTTTTTCTAGTTGCATCATCAATAAAAGTAACATAATAACGAGAGCCAATAAGAGATCATACCTTTGATGGTCCCCATACATTAGCAACTTGTTTAAGATTTAGCAACAAATTTCTTTTGTGAAGTATCTGCATCCCCTTCTCACTCATGTGTCCAAGCCTATGATGCCACAGTGTTGTATCCACTCTTGTAGAAGCTAAAGAGATAGAAGAGTCAATATTACCAGTACATAAATACAATGTACCTACCTTCTCTCCTTTTTCTATCACCAATGATCCTTTGGTGACCTTCCATGCCTTATCTATAAATATGTATATACAACCTTCACTTTCCAACTGCCCTGTTGAAAACAGATTTTTCCTTAGATCTGGAACATGTCTTACCTCTTTCAACAACCATTGGTTTCCATTCTTTTTCTTTATTTGTACCTTACCCATTCCAACAATTTTGCATGGTGCATCGTCACCCAAATGAACCTGTCCAAAATCACCTTGAACATAATCTAGAAAATGTTTCCTATGGGGTGTGGCATGAAATGAAGCCCTTGAATCTACTACCCAATACTCATAAATATTATCTACATAAATAAACAAAGCATCTTGTAACACATCACTTGTTACATTTGCTTCTTGATTTTTCTCTTGTTTTCCATCTCTTTGTTTCTTTGGAGCNGCATGAAATGAAGCCCTTGAATCTACTACCCAATACTCATAAATATTATCTACATAAATAAACAAAGCATCTTGTAACACATCACTTGTTACATTTGCTTCTTGATTTTTCTCTTGTTTTCCATCTCTTTGTTTCTTTGGAGCTCTGCAGTCTTTCTTCAGATGTCCTTTCTTCTCACAATTCCAACACTCTATCTTTCCCAATATATATTTGGATCTTACCCTTCCTATAATTCCCACTGTTCCCTGAGCCCTTTCCTCTATCCTTTTGTCTTCCTTTGTTCTCCATGTTTAACACATTACCTGATGTCTTACCTGTGCTTTTCCGTCGCATTTCCTTGCTAAGGATAACACCAAAAACATCATAAAATTTTAGAGTGTTTGAACCAGAGACAGAGTTACTTACATCCATGACCAAGCCATTCCAAATTTTTAGCAATGAGCAGAGGATTAAAAGAGCCCTGACCTCATCATCAAAGTCCACTTTTACAGAACTTAGCTAATTAGTAACTGTATTCAATTCATTTAAATGATCTACAACAGACCCACCTTCTGACATCTTCATATTAAATAATCGCTTCACTACAAATACCTTATTGGACGTCAAGGTTTTTTCATACAGTTTATCCAATGCTTCCATAAGATCATTTGTTGTCTTTTCTTTTGAAATATTGAAAGCCATCAACGCTGCCAGGCTCAACCGTATTATTCCTAGTGCCTTTCTATCAATAACCTCCCATTCTTCGTCCTTCATGGTCGTTGACTTCTTTGCTATTCCGACCAATGGTAGGAATAGATCCTTTTGATATAAATAATCTTCCATCTGCATCTTCCATAACTAGTACTTTTGGCTATTAAATTTTTTAACACTAAACTTTCCATCTTCCGCCATTTCTCCCACTCGAACCAGGAACCCTCATTTCCTGCGAGTTACCTTTCGCTCTAATACCAGTTGTTAGAAAAAACATGATCGCAGAGCAATAAAATAAAACAAATGTGGAAATAAAACACAAAAGATACACAATACAATAGAGACACAGATATACGTGGTTCAACCAGTGTGGGCTATGTCTACTAGAGAAATTGTCAGGTCCTTCCTTTTTATTATCCATCAAAATGAAGGGATGAAACCTACAACTTAACTGTTGTAACTTCCTCTTCTTCCTCTCACAATCTCCTCTCTCAAAACACAACAATCACGATAATAAAAAACTGCAATACAATTCCCTCATAAAAGAGGGTTTCCTTCTAGGGAAAAAATCCCTAAAATAACTTCTACCATCAAATCTGCGACCTTATAATGAACAATTCAGATTTACTACAAAATTACAATATTTACAAGGAAAATTTCCCCAAATTTTCTCTTCAGGGGCGCTGCCCCTGAATCCCCTGCCATGGGGAGCCTACAAAAGTTGTTGTCGCCCCCCTGGAGATAGTTGTGGGGGGGAAATCCACCCCACACCCCCCGTTAGGGAATGGGGTCCAAGCACGGCTGAAACAAACTTCTGAATTAGGAATGTAATCAGGCTCTACAACCAACACTATAAAAGAATAAGAAAATGATGCTAGAAAAGAAAGTGAACGTAGCAAAGCAGGACCACCAAAATTCAGTCCAACTTGAAATCTACTCATTCAGTGCTCACCCCAGTCCCAAAGAAGTGATGCTAAATCTTGAAACCTTTTAAAGGGGACTAACAATTATAATATAAGAAGTAAGGATTGGAAAGATGGCTAATAAAGGGGTTTGGAAAAAGACGACACACAAATATTGGGTAACTCAAGAGCAAGTGCACCCTCCACAAAGGCGCGCATAGAGATGGATTAATACCAAAAGTAGTGAAGGAAGCCCCAAACCATTATCATTTTTCACACTTACTCTTCGTGGGTTTTTACTTTCCCTTGTCACTCTCGGGACCTATCCCTCTACCTGGGTTATTTTATTTCTTGTCTATTTGGCACACCTAATTGGGATGGATGAAGACCTTCCCATACTTAAACTTGGTAACTCACATGGGGTCTTGAGTTCGTGTGATGCTTGAAGGGGATACTAAGGTGAATTGTCTTACATGGCTTATATCTTAAGTTGCAACTTACTTTGTATGTTTTAAGGATTGATGTTTCTCATGAACTTTGGCTAGAAATGATCCAAATCTTAGGGGTCATATAGTTTAAGTTCGGATGTAAAAATCCATAAATCCATATAATTGTAAAAGGGAGCATGATAAACATGTAATAAATGGAGTTAGTTGTTCAAAGTTGACTTCGTCAAGAATACACCTTATAAAAAAGGCAATAGGATGAGAGTTTAGATTGGGAAGGAGAGGTCCCAAAATTGGCCTCATTGCATGTAATGGTTATTCTTAATGGAATCCTTCTTCTTCAACTATTTCTCTCATTCTCGTACTTTTGTGGTGTATTCAACTCATGGATTTTTATAAATATTTTTGTGATTAATTTCATGGCATATTTGTTTGTTTTCTCTCCTCCTCTCTCGGCATCAGGCCTTCTAGATCTCATCCCTCAAGATTTGGATCAATGGTATCAAAGAAAGGTTAGTGCTCCATGATAACGCTCCATGATAACAAGGGTTTGAAGCATGTTGCAGGTTCAAATATTTGTAGCAAGAACCAACCTCCTTCTGGTACTCTCAGAATCCATCTGTTGGGCCATACACTGTAAGAATCACAATTGGTCCACATGCACTAACACATTTTTTCTTCCCTCATATCTTCGTTCACCGTTGCAGGAGCATCCATACATGGATTTATTACATCCATTGGTCTACAAAATTTGCATAGTTTCTATGTTGTCCTCAGAGGTTCTGTGACCTCTACAACAGTCCATACTGCTCTACAAACCCTTGGTATTCTTTGTACAACCACCATAGAAGCAGAATCTTGGACGGAATGTAGGACAACCCTATTCTAAAAAAATTATAGAGATGTTGCGACCTACACAGAGTTTTAGAGGCTCTATCATAGCTCATCGAAATGGTTTTTCATCAACTCAAATGGGTATTTCATGGAATTTTGTTTCGTTTCCTAGTTTAAGAGTTATCACTCATTGAAGAGTTGCATGTCTTTGTTCCGAGATGACCACGCGTACCTATCACTTCATAAATATTTTTCTCATTCTGTGGACCACCTCAGAACAAATTCCATACCTCATCGAAAAATATTTTTGTCAACTCAAATGGGTATTTTGCAGAATTTTGTTTCGTTTCTTAGTTTGAGAGATATATTTTCATTGAAGATCTGCATGTCTTTGTTCGAAGACGACCACGCGTACCTGACACTTAAGCAAGATTTTTATCACTCCACGGGCCACCTCAAAACATATGCCATATACCGATGGAAATATCTCTTCAGTGGCTCAAATGGGTCTTTGACAAAATTGGATTTCATCACTTGTAGCAGAAGTTATGAATAATTTTTTAGAAGGATGTTCACAGCCCGCCAAATCACGATTTTTCCATATTATTTTCTAATTTTGGGATTTTATTAAAATTTATTTATTTTTCTTCCCATGTACAATGCCATTGTCAACTAGGTTATGGATCAACCACACAAAACCCTTCTCTTCATTGGCCATTGGCACATTGTAATCATAATGGTACGATAAAGAGGTTTCTCTTTTTAGTATGGGTGAAATGATGGGGACCATCATTTTCTAAGGGGGGAGGATTGATCTGAATCTTAGGGGGGAATATAGTCTAAGTTCGGATGTAAAAATCTATAAATCCATATAAGTGTAAAAGGGAGCATGATGAATATGTAATAAATAGAGTTAGTTGTTCCAAGTTGACTTCGTTAAGAAGACACCTTATAAAAAAGGCAATAGGAAGAGAATTTAGATTGGGAAGGAGAGGTCCCAAAATTGGCCTCATTGCATGTAATGGTTATTCTTAATGGAATCCTTCTTCTCCAACTCTTTCTCTTTTTCTCATATTTTTGTGGTGTATTCAGCTCGTGGATTTTCATCAATGTTCTTGTGATTAATTTCATGGCATATTTGTATGTTTTCTCTCCTCCTCTCTCTACATCAAGCCTTCTAGATCTCATCCCTCAAGATCTGGATCAAGCCATGTTTTATATTTTGGCTTGTTTTGGATTCCCTTGACATGGTTCTTGAGGGACGTCATGGGCTTGTACCTAGGACATTGTGCCTTTATCATAGGACTTTGGCATGTGTGATGGAGAGTAGTGGGTCATCCAGTGACTCACCACCCTCAGATAGTGGCTCTAACATTCTCAAGACCTTGGATGATGGTCAGATGGGCTTGGTTGGAGCCGTTTTGGTCATTATGCCGCACATATGGGCTAGGCAGGGTACCCCAGGGCATTTTGTGCATAGATGATGGAGGACATTGCAGTAGCAGGTGTCTTATCATCACTTGTAGACGTTACTGCATCCATCTCAGCCTTGGACGTAGCCTTTGGAGGCCCTTGACGTCACCGTCTAGCCCTTGATTTCATATTCTTGGCTAGGGTTTGATGGATGGAGCATTCTTGCTAGGGTTAATATCCTAAAGCCCTTGACGTCATATTTTGTCCAAAATTGGCAAAACATTCTTGCTAGGGTTAATATCCTAAAGCCCTAAAGTGTTATCACTTTAGGATATTAACCTTACAAGTTTGATCTTTGACCTAATTGAAGCGTTAAGAAGGGAGAAAAGGTTGCTAGAGTGCAATACCCATGTTTCCCCTAGCTTGTAATTAATCATTAATTAGAATTACCATGCTATGGCATGTGAACGATGTAAATGTAATGTTGTTTAGTTTGCCAACGAATGACTATGGAGGTGAAGCCTTGAAGTACTGGCCATGATATCATTAGAGGAAAAGAATGGCAAAACTAGAGAGGGTCCATTATGTCAAAGACCCCAAAGTTTCCCCTTGTTGGGGAATAATAAACCTCCTCCCAAACCCAAGGACATGAATTAGTTAATGAAGGAAAGGACCGATGGTTGAACTATCAACCAGCCCCTTGAATGGAGGCATGGACTCGATGAAGAATGTGAGTCCAAAGTACCACAAGGTCTGGCAGACCCAGTCTGACTAGATTTTCCTAAGAGAAGGAACTTGATAGGTGGGGAACCTTCCTGAGGAAAGGGGGTGCAAGAAATACACGTGCATAGAGTTGAGAAGAGGGTACGTGTAAGGCTTTTCATAGAGCAGGAGACATCAGACAAGAGGGTGTGAGGCTCTCTAGTTGAGAAGTGGGCAGAAAACATGACATGAAGCAGAGGACCACGAGCTTGAAGTTGAGGAAGCATATGACAAACCTCACAGGGTGGTTGTGACAGAGAGAGAGTCTTTGAGAAATGGCATGGATTCCCTAGTGATATCATGGCTTGGCACGGGGGTGGCCAGAGTGATAAGAGTGAATGCCTTTGAGCCCATGGTTGGGTGGAAAGGCACACACCCACAGTCAATCAATTGGATGAAACCTGTAATAGATAAGTATACTCATACCCTGTGTAATTTGAGCTGTAACTGTAAAATAAAGTTGGATATCCTGTGAATGTTTAGAGATGTGCATGTTTGCTTGATGGTTGGATTGTGTTCCTTTATCTTTGGTTTGACTGTGTTGATTTGTACATGTAAATGCTCAAGCCCTGTAGTGGATCAAGTTAAAACAAATTAATTGTGAGTCTGTCGACCTTGGACACAGTTTCACGTGTGCGTGTTTACACTTCTAGTTATTCTGGGCCTCCTGGATAAGGGAGTTCATTAGGCTCAAGAGATGTAGTGCAGAGGTGCACAGAGCCTACACTAGCTACGTAGGAGTGGAGAACTCTCTAAGTTCTAACTCTGGAAGAAACACAAGGAGGGTCCCCTCATTTCACTTGAGGTACTAGTAAGCTCAAGAGGTATAACACTCTTAGGGTGTAGACAAGTGAGTACATTCCCCATACCTTTCACCCGCATGACCGAGGGCTCATGCCCAAGCCCTTAACTGATTTACGGCTAAAGGAATTAGTGTGTATGCCCACAAGAGCCTTCAAAGGACCCATGTGACCAAGGTTCGAGAACCCTGCGCTAGGCCCGAAAGGAGTTGAGCCTTCCTGGCTTCGAAACTCCGAGAGATCAGAGCTTCGGAGTGTTTCAAACCTATCCTTTTGTAAAAAGGCCGAAGGAAACTATAACACTCCCAACCCCTAAATAGCCTTTATAGGGGTGGGGCATCAAATTTTCGTTTTTCTTGGTTCATTTTCGGTCCTTTACTTAAGAAAAAACCCTCTTAACCAGCTTCCCAAAGCTTACATCTCTCACTAGGTGATTAAGCCAGTTAGCGGGGTCCTCGTAACCTCAGGCTGAAAACCAGGAGCTAAGAGCATGTGTTAGCAAGGTTTCGACACTTCGAAAGTTCCCAAAAGTGTTGACAAATTCCTAGATTGTCGAACAACAGAGGAAATCAATGGTCCACGTCCTCTGCTGAGATCCTACAGTTAAGGAGGGGGCTTCGACTATCTACGCGCATCATACCTTTTTTTCCAAATACCCGAAGTCCCGAAATGTCTCCACGTGCCCCTAGCCCTTCGGCGTTCGACGATCAACGATTCTCGTTGAACATTCCTTATTCCACACTATGCCAAAACTCACGAACTCTCGTTACGTTCGACGATCGGCTATCGTTATTGTAATTTCGGCCTTCGGCGATTGACAATTTGGGTTGGACGTTCCTATATTGGACCACTCACTAAATATTTTGAACTTCGAAGTTGTCTAAACTCATGGGGTCTTGATTACGTCGCCAACTACGTTGGCCAGGCAGGAATGAACTAGGGCTGACACGTAGATGGGTCAGGGGCAACACATGTCACGTTCCGATAGGCATATAGGGTCTACGAAAAGTGCATATCGAGCTGACACGTGGCACATCGATTGTGGGTCCACATAATCCTGGTGATATCATCTCGCCACGTCACACCAAACTGACAGCCTTCTAACATCCCTCAAATCTCACGGTCGAGATCCGACCACGTGGATCCATATATCCATGGCTAACGTTACTTTGTGAATCTAGCCTTCGAGAGTTTTACACTACAAACTCCTCTTTTCTCCCGTAGTTGGTCAGCGTCGGGCTAACCCCAGCCTAGATCTGACAGTTGGGAAAAGTTCCCGAGTAGCCTCAGATCTACGACCCAGATTAACTTCGAGCTCCGGGACTTCGGAGGATCCATCTCCCTTACGATGAATACCAAAGCTCGTCGAACTCGTGAAGACTGAAGGAGTCGAGGTGTTAACACATACGCTCCTTCTCCAAATTCAATGGTTGAGACAGACCTTGGGTCCTCCCAAACGGATCTTGTTCGCTTGTCTTTCCAAATGAAAGGATCTTCCCTTTCGAGACTTAAATCTTGCTATCCTTCCTGAGTTTCATCAATTCTGAAGGACTTAGGCATTGGCGCACGCTTTGCGCTCTTTCTCCCGATCTTAACAAACTCCCTTTTTTCGAGGAGACTGAAACAGTTAGGAGTATCGACATGTATACGGGCAAACTATGCCCAAGGTCGACAAACTCATAGTTCATCTGCTTAAACTTGAGCCACTACAGGGCTCGAGCATTTACATATACAAACCATATAGTTTCTTACTTTCTTAACTATACAATCAAGTAAAGATAAAGGGATACAATCTAGCCATCAAGCAAACATGCACATCCCTGCAACATTCATAGGATATCCATATTTAATCTACAGTTACAGTTCAATTACATAGGATATGAGAACACTTATCTATTATAGGTTGCAACCAACTAACTGACTGTGGGTGTTCGTCCTTCCACCCAACCATAGGCTCAGAGGCATTCATTCTTAGCGCTCTGGCCACCCCCGTGCCAAGCCATGATATCACCAGGGAATTTATGCCAATTCTCATCGATCATTTTTCTTTCACATCTTTTGCGAAGTTTATCAGATGCTTCCTCAACACCAAGCTCACAGTCTTCTGCTCAGGTCCCATTCTCTGCATACTCTCAAAGATCTCTCTCTCTGGAATGGCCTCGATGAGGTTTATCAAATGTTTTCTCTGCATCAATCTCATGGCCTTCGTCGCGTTCTCTCTTACTGGAATATTCCTTGCATTATCCACTCTTCTCTTCTTATTCTCTTGTGTGCCTTGCACGCACATCCCTCCTATCATGTTCCCTTATGTTAGAAGGAAACCCAGGTCAGTATGGGTCTGCCAGACCCTGTGGTACTTCGGGCTGACCTTCTGCAGCTAGACCATGCTTCCATTCGTGGTGGTGGTTGATGGTTCAACCACCGGTCCTTTCTTCATTAACTGATTCCTCCTTGGGAACCAAGGGAGATTTGTTATCCTCGACAAGGGAAATTTGGGGTCATTCGATATAATGAACCCTCTCTTATAGTTTTCACATTCTTTCCTCTAGTGATATCATGGTCATTACTTTGAAGGCTTCATCCCCACAAACAATTGTTTGGCTATTCAAATAGTAATACATTTACACTGTTCCCATGCTACAACATGGTAATCCTAATTAATGATTAATTACAAGTTGGGGGAAACATGGGTGTTACAGAAACTGATAGTTACGGTTACCTATAAGGTTGATTGGCGCCTAGTGGTCTCCCTAACCGTGGCGGATAGATCCGCCCCACCATTAAACACGATCCTTTCTTCCACCCCAAATTGTCGTGAGTCGTAGATTTGGGAAGGATTGAAGGTCCCCTTGTCCGTTGGATCTACGCCAAGGAAACTTCAGCGAAGTTCCACTTCAGGAGAGTGGAGAAATGTTAACACCAAAATTCTCGAATGTCGGAGCGATGAATTAATATGGATTGTAGATATGGGGATCCTTTGGAATTCCCCTGGCCGTTAGATTTATCTCGAGGTCAAACCAACATTGACTACTCCAAGGAGAATGAGGAAGTTACACTGCCAAGTCCCCGAAGACTGAATCCCCAAAGTAATGGAGGTCGTGGATCTAGAGATTACGTGGAATCCTACTAACCATGAGATCAAAGGGCTGGGCAACTATCAGTTTGAGGTGACGTGGCACCCTGACGTCACTAAAGGTGACATGGACCCTAGTACGTGTGCCATGTGTCACCTATATTTGTGCATCTGTAGACCCCATGAGCCCATTAAACTGTGACACGTGTCACCCCCTCTAGGGGCCATGTGTAAGCTCTATCTTGCCACGTGTCCCGCGTTGGGTTCATTTGACATGTAGGATACTTGGGAACCTGTACTTGCCACCATGTATTACCCATCATCCCACGTGATAGTGGGTACTTCGATAGTCTAGGACTCCGGGAGTCTAGAAGTCTGAGGTATAGTGTTATAGACCTCCAGAGTGCCGAAGGCCAGAGTAAATCCTAGTCGTTTCCAATAGTGACACATGTCGCCAGAT